>JAMKCH010020173.1:0-36633 GCA_023653785.1 Ophioderma brevispina
TTTTCTTTTTCATGCAGTACACTTTTATGTACAGTATAACAGTGCATAGGATACCGTGTATAACAAAATTTCCGGATCCGGAATTTTTAAACAAAGTTGTGATTTTCTATATGAAGGACTTCGATTTGAGCTTAGTTATTTCACAGAGTGATTATTTTATGGACAAGCATTATGCATATGCAAAAAACACAATTTGTTTGAAAATTGAGGGCGCCCTCCCCGAGAAATCTCCGAGTCAGCCTTTAACTCATTTCAGATATTTCCAAGTGTCAAATGAGGTGTGTGACCAACAAAGACCTGGACCTAATTAATTTATAAAGAAAATCACAAAAAGATATTGGAAAAAAAATAATGATTGTTTCAAAATATTGCATACAATCTAATAAATTCCAGCAAAGTACACAAGATGGGATTATCAATTTGTTGTTTTTTTTTTCGTTTTTTTTTTATTTCAAAACTAAGGGTGGGATTATAATTGAACATTAGACTCAGATACCTGGGTCAGTACAGTATTAGCTTGTGAAATGGGCAGATGGGCAAACTATAGAAGGTTAAATTGTCTCATAACAACAAGGCAACAAAACAAGCGGTTCTTGAACCACAAGTGTCACCTGTTTTTGTGATCCACTTTTTTACTCCTATTTATAACTTAAACTCATATGACCTTTGACCTTGGTATGTGCCCCTTGACCTCATTATCATATGAAGGTTGCCAAGGGGCATCTATGACCTAAGCTCTGTAGCAAATTGTAATTTTGCTTCTCGAATGAGACACTTTCTCTGAAACTTTGAAAACACGGCCACATGACAAGACGGTCAGACAGAATTTGAAGACTGAAAGGTGCCTCCGACTTGGACCGTGGTTTGGCTTTTTGAGATTTTATTTTTTTTTTTAAATTTGATGTATGGATGTAAAATCAGTTGGTTTTGATTGATCTTAAATTAAAAGTGAGCAAAGTGACTTTAAAAATTACCCTTTTTTACAGATTTGGTTATTTTTAGGGCCACTTTCCAAAATCCACACACACAAACACACACACACACACACAAAACACAAATCAGACAAATGCCTAACCTAAGCTAACCAACCCTACTTTAAAGGTTAGTTCAACCATAGAGCAGTGCTTTTTTTAATTGCCTAATAAATAATTTTGTAATGGAAATCATATTCCGTTTTTTTTTCTTACCAAAGTGGTGTCTGGAATAATGCATAATCTGAATATTGCTTATGATATGAAACAACTGATTCGGATTGAAATATTGTGCATTGCTGAAATATGCTTTCATCTCAGACAAGAGAATTATGGGCTGCCTGCTTGTAATCACTGAATTATCGGTACTGGTAATTGTGCTAAGGTGCTTGTTCCAATTCATGTATATTCTCTACTTGGGAAGCAAACTTGCGGTTTGATGATAGAAGCAATAATGCATATTGCAAAGCCCTATTCAATACTGTACTAATATTGATGGTTAACCATTAAAATGGTGATTTTTAATATATAAAAGGGATATAATTGAATGCATTTGGCACTCTACAGAGAACACAGCTAATTATAATAAATAAAAAATTAATATACAACATAACATACAGCATAACTAACAACTAAAAAATCCAAAGATAACAAAAACATCAGGAAATAAGTATGTTTTCAGTAGCCGTTTAAAACTGACACTGGTGGAAGGTGCCTCTCTAATATGTAAAGGAACACAATGGAAATTAGTATGCAAATGTGTACTTCTTTGGGTTTTTTTTATCCTAAATAAAGTAAAATGCATTAAAATAATTCTAAAATTCTTGAGAAATTCCTAACTGATTGTGTCTTCTGGCTAACTACACAAAGCAAATCCATTTTGTAAGTCAACATTTGATGAATCATATTTTAGGGGTGTGAGAGCCATGGACAAAAAACAAGGAAAAGGGAAAAAAAGAGAAAAAAAGGAGTAAAAATGCCCAAAACAGGCTGAAAATCAAAGAAAAAGCTAAAATTTTGGCACTAACAAAATTTCTAAAATTAGGAAATCCTCTTAAATGAGGAGATTTCACACCCCTAGTGTTTCCATCAACTAGCACGGCACAGGAAAAGGCAGGAACTCGGGAGCCTCTTGCAAACCAACATAAAACAAATTGGGATGAGTTATAAAATACAATTTTAAAACAAAAATTGTCACAACAATTGCTACATTTATCATATCTTTTGATTAATACACACATCGGTGTGTCCAAAGGCTATTTTGTAGTCCTAAAATGCTTTAAATGTGTGATTTACTTAGCAGTTCCTGGAAAGGCCACCTATATGACCTGAATCAAATGCGGGCAATCTCTCCCTGTTAGTGTTACTTTTAAGGGATTAGCAGCGATAATGCGAGAGAATCGAAAAAATGTGGAAATGCATGATTTTAACTTACAAATCATGGATAAGTGTGTACAATTCCATATCTGCTTCAATGTAGAAAAACCACACCAAATAGTGAAAAAAATGAAGTATTTGAGGAAATTTGCCATAGCGTCTCCCACAAATAGACATACAGCGACGGCATCTCAAAATCTGCACTAAACAGCTGATTGTGGTTTACACCACATCAATAATGTTTGTGTTTGAGGTCAAACTGTATTGATCATGGTGCACAATATCACGCTGAAAATATGTAATATTCACCGGGAAAGTCTTTTTTGATACGCACGTATAGAAATTACAGAATCAGATAAAAAGTACTGCCTTGTCTTCAAAACACGGATTTCAAGCCAACCACTTGTAGGTTATGTTTGCATATCCATGCTAGTAACAAAAATATAAAAATATGAATTTGATGATTTTTTCTATGTTTCGGATTAGCAAATCGCTGCTAATCCCTTTAAGTAACTTACATGTATTTCTCAACAGGTAGAAGATACAATTGCTGGCATGCATTAAATTTGCATTACAAGTAAGGTTTCAATATACGTTTTCTATGTAGATCAGAAACTAATTTGGAATTACAAGCTCAAAACATGGGGTTCCCAATCCCAATATTCCGGTTTATTAGAATTGATATTGACTGACTGAAGGCGTACAATCGTTGAAACACTGATTTGTTTACATACTATCACTGATCAATCTAGATTTGATCATATACTGGCTGACATCTTTATCTCTATTCCTGTATTTCCATTTACTTTTTGCCACAAAAAGCTTCCCACTAAGCATCAACATATTAGGCTAGTGAAATTAATATTTACCCACGACCAACTGCAATAGAATTTCATTTTGTGTCAATATGCTAGAAAAGGGTCATAAGATGACATATTAAAAGTTATAAAGTTCTGGAATAAGTGTGAAACATGCTAAAATGGGGGGGTGTAATTTGGTAATTGGTAGTGACACTATAAGGGCAACATTTGATTGAGAGAAATAAGATCTGAGGGGTCACTCGGGATCTTCCTGAAATTTAGGTGTTTTGACAGGGAATGACCCATTTTGAAAGGATGTACCCGGGGGCACTTGTATTCAAAGGTGGATATGATGCGTGAACATGGACTTCCAAAATGCACCCTAAACAAGTACCGTAACCACTCGGGTATAAGCCCACCTTCGGGTATAAGCCCACCCAAATTTTGAACGAAAATACAGGAGCTAGCATACACTCAGGTATAGCCCAGGAGGCAATTTTAGCATTTAGGAAACAATGTGGCAGTAATTACACAAACAAAATAACATTTTAAAACTATTCTATAGAGCCATCAATGTAGGGCCCAATACATAGGGATGGCTTGTTTGTACTAAAATACTTATAAGGGCATTTTAATCTGCTGACAACTGAAAGTGTACCGAATAAGGCCTTCAGGGCCAAAAATCGCCGATTAAGATTCATCATACCCTCAACATAGAGGCCGCAACTTTCCGATAAGCCGCACCACTATGTTGGTTTGGAAGAGGCGCTGACCTGACTGGCAAAGGCTAATGGTGGAATGGTATGTGGCCCGGTGCTTGTAAGATAGCAGGCATGTTTTTAAAAGGGCTTTTGAATTCGAGTTACATTAATGGTATCTGGGTGATAATCATGCTCTTGAAATATATGTAATTTTGTATCTGATTATTTGCTTCCCAAGTCTACTTAGCCCCTCCTCGGGTATAATATCCCACCCATTTGAAGTAAAATCTTCCTTTTAAGGGGTGGGCTTATACCCGAGTGCTTACGGTATTTTCAATCAACCGACTAAAAACATACACTAAAGAATATTTTTGTCAGTTTGTAGCTTACCTAAACAGTAAGCAATCGTCTGGTGTCGTTAATATTTCTTTATTACTTTCCTTCTTACAATATTTAAAAATCTCTGCTTAATCTTTTGAGATTACACGTAACTCACAATTTCATTCAGGTTTAAGAAAAAACATACCCTTTTTCCACAGTTTTTGCTGTTTGATAACCCTAAATCAATTATTGCCCGTACAAATCGTTCTGTTGGAAACAATGATACCCTTTTAACGCGTTTTCCTTGTCACCACGCATCATATCCGGACCTTTGAATACAAGTGGCCCCCCGTGATAATCTATCATTTTTGACCCCATATTTTGAGAGCGTACATATTCATGTTTAGATTTCATCATTATTGCTCTAATTGACCCCCTACAAATGTGAGTAAATTTCAAATCAGGAATTCCTATGGAAAAGTTTCCTGGGGGGTCCTCCATGTTATAACACACGTTACCTAACACCTCGAGCTCCGTTCATAGTACACGCGGCCCCGGATCAGCTTTACTCATTGAATCATACCTACAAACACCACCACAAGCATTACCAATGACTTGTGGGATACGCTAACAGAAGAAGAAAGAAGCCCCAAACAATTTGATTGCACATTTACAGCTGCATAGCAAAAATATTTGTCCAACAAGGGCCGAATTCGTATTTACTCGATGCGTAAAATTATGTCCCCGCCGAATTTCAACGACCACTTCTTCTTAGTTCAGCTGAATAAGCTGATCCGGGACTGCGTTATTCCATATAACTGACGGCGTCCTAACATGGCCCCCACACTTCGACCACTAATATTCAAATAAATGCAACTACAACACCCTAACCTACCCCCCTTTTTTCCCCAAACCCCCCGCAAACACCCCACGCCCCTCCCCAACACCCCGCCTCTCAACACCCCCCCCTCCCCAACAGCCACAACTCGTCCAACAAACCTCCACCCCCTCCCCCACACTCTTCCCCACCCCACCGACTTTCAACCCCTCCCCCCTCCTGTAACCCCACCCCCCCCTTCAAACACCGTCCCCCGACCCCGATCCTTACCTTCCCCTCACCACCCCACCCACCCGCCCTCCCCGCCCCGACCGTCCCCCAACCCCCACCCCAATCCCTTTACCATTCTCCCTTCCCCAACCCCCCCACCCCACGCCCCATGAAGTAATTGGCCTCTAGGTTGCCTCCCCCCCCTCTGCTCCCAACCACAAGCTACCCCCCGCCCCAGGGAAGTCCCCCCCCCCCTTACCCCTCTCCGCCCCCCCCCTCCTCCCCCCCCCCCCCGTCCGCCACCCCGTCAAGCCCCCCCCCTCCCCCCGCCGCACCCCCTCCCCCCCCGGGCCCCCACCTGCGCCTTCCACCCCCCCCCTTCACCCCACCGGTCATGACCCGCTCACCTCCCCAACAACCCCACTCCCCCAATCACCCGTCAACAAGCCCACCGCCTCCCCTATGTATCGTAGTCTAATTTAGCGAAGGAATTTTGCTATCCGATACCGGTTCAGGAGATCCAAACAGCAATTATGCTATTTAATTCGCCTCTTGCATCCCTAAGCCGCAGAATACATACTTTCACAAATTGCTAAAAGATGTGCCCCATTATAAGGCTTTCATCAGCGCAAATTTTGAGTATCCGATGTAAGAAAACGCCCGTTTCAAAAATAGTAGCATTACCTGGATTTTAATGCATATTAATTAGCCTCAATACTCAATTTTGCGCGGCCGAAATACAACACCCAAAATAAATCTAATCGGTCGAGAACTCTTCAGCTTCACCCCTTCCTTCCACCACGTTTACTCTTATAGTATACGCCTTATTATTACGACTCCAGAAAACTATTACACAGGCTTGCAGGAAAATTTTCATAAGTAATTGCCACATTAGATACTAAATTAGCATATTTTAATGCCCAAAATCTAACCAGGTCAAGAATTCATCAACCCACTTCCTTTCCACCAAAGTTTTACATCATTGTCCTCCCTTGCGAACTCCATATAAATCAAATACACATGGTTTATAACATTTTATCAAGACGGACGAACGAACGTACGCTGCTCTTTCATAGTCCCCCATTCCCGAACTCGTCGGCGGGGACATTAATCACCCTGAACATTTTCTTTGACATATCTCAAAAGAAAGTGTTGGTTTATGTCTCTCCTGATAAGAGGTCAATAAACCTAGCAAATATACTGGCTTGCAAGAAAAAATGCATGAATGTTGTGTTGTCACAAAACAATGCTCGAGGCATTCAGGAAAACGGAAACTATGAAAAGGAGGTACAAGCAGTAAAACAGGCAACATAAATGGCCTAAAATACACTGATATTTGTAACCCGCCAAAAGGAAAAAACCCACACAAATTTTCTTTAACAAAACTGGCAATCACCCAACCTCAATTTAATCCATACATTTTTCTGCATGATTTTGAGAACTCTTAAGCCATCCAAGTCTACGACTAGATTTTGGTTGTTGCACTCAATTCACATGTATCATAATTGCATCAATGCCAGGTGAGAATGGGGCAACTGTTCAATTAGGTCAATGCTGTATCTACAAACACTACAGTTTTGTTTGCCAACTACATAGCCTGACTGATGTTAGTTTAAATGGAGCATAACATGCTACGGCATCTCTCATTTTCTAAGCCTGCGGATTTGTTTAACGTAGTGCTGCAGCAAGAAACTCGTCTTAACCCTCTCTTCCGGTAATTATTCAATAATGTCAAGAAACTTTTTCTTCAAAAACAATCATAACAAATACAAACACTGGTGGGAATAAAACCGCTTCTTTGCCCATGGTTTCCACAGAGGACCACAAATAATATATCCAATTGATCTTTAGAACTCTCCAGTTTCTAGATTTTTATCTATAGTTTCACTTCCCATAATCACTGGGCACATGTCACTGTCCGGATCAGACCTTTCAAAATTCAACTGAAAAGATTGTTGCCGGCCTTTTTACATTTTTGACAGTTAATTGAAGTTTTTCACCTCACAGTTGTAATTTGAAGTTAGGTGTACATCCAAAAATTTGGTTGTTGTCCACACAAATTTAGGGTACCTACTTCCCACAAACTCTCTAAAAGTCCCGTAAACCTGAGTGCGTAGATTAAAAAAAAAGTTTTCTATCCTTAGGTTTCTTTTCCTAGTTTTCAAAACGAACAGTTGCAACCCTAGACTCAAAAAAAATCATGGGGATACATTTCAGTATTCATAAATACCTTCATCTAATACCTTCACCCACAATTCACAGCAGCTAGATGGGTGAATTATAACCTCCCTATTTTTCCAAGAGGATGGATGTCAATTAAATATTTTTGTATGTGTGCTTTATTTCTGATGATCATGATGGCAGTAGTATTTAGCTTTAGAAAAAATTTGTATTTTTAATGCTCTCTATAAAAATCATCAAAATTCATCAAAGACTGGTTACTTATATTCTGGTGTTTATTTTATTTAGCAGGTATTACAAGCAGCTTTTTGATTACACCAATTAACTATGCATCCAGCAATCAACTTATCCTACAGACGGCTTGTACAATGCAAGAGATGTCAAATTCCACAATGCATTATTGAATCAGGTCTCTCTCTCTGAAAGTAAATAGTATACTAACTAAAAAATATTTAGCAAAATTTAAAATGGCAGACACTTCTTGAAACACCAGAGAGAATCATTTATCATATCTGTTGCATTTAGAAGTTGTTTTCCGCAAAATTAGTTTGCAAATTTTGCACGCCAAATTCTAAGATAAGATTAATGTATCATGTATGATTATTATACAGTAGCTTAACTAATGACTAAATTACAAAACTAACAGTGCAACTCGTATTTACGCGATGCGTAAATATGTCCCCCGCCGAATGTTTCGATCACTAACCTGTGATAAATGCATCTTCAACACACTACCCCCCCCCCTACCCCCCTACCCCCTCCCCAATAACCCCAGCTCACCGAACACTCACTCCCCCCTTCCCCACACACGCCCACCCCACGCCCCAACTCCCTCACCCCCCCACCCACAACCACCCACCACCCTTCCCCAACACAACACCCTCATCCCCAAACACCCGCCCCACCCCCCCCCCCCCCCTCCGTTTCACCCCCGCCTCCCGTCCCATCCCCCCCCCCTACCCCTCCCCCCCTCCCCTCTCGCCGCCCCTCCCCGTTTTCCCCCACAAAACCCACCCTCCTCCACTTCCCACTCCCCCCTCCCCCCCGCCGCCGGCCATCCCGCCGGCCGCGGTCTCCTGCCTCCCCCACCTCCTTCACCCACTTCCCCACCCCCATCGCCAGCCATGTGAACCCCCGCCCCTCCCCACCCCCCACTCCCCGACCCTGCCCACCCGACCCAACGCGGCCGCCGTCCCCCCCCCCTGTCCCCCCTGCGGCCCCCCCTCAAGCCGCCCCCGAACGCGCGGCCGCCCTACCCCCCCCCTCCCAGCCCACCCCCACCGCGTCCCCCCCTCCCCTCACTCCCCCCCTACCCCTCGCCCCCGCCCCCACCACGGCCCGGCCACCCCCCCGCCCCCACCACGCCTCCCCCCCCCCGGGACCGTGAACCCTACGCCATGACTGCCCCCACACCCCCTATATGGCTAGAGGGCTTCACTCTCCCCCGCCCCCCCCCCTCACCCCCCGCCCCCCCCCCCCTTCCCCCACCCCCCCGCCCGCCGCCCCCCCCCCCACGCGGCCTGATCCACCCCATTGCCTCCCCCCACCCCCGGCCTAGGAATGCCCCCCACCTCCCCCACACCCCCTCCCATAGCATAGTAGTCTCATTTAGTCTTAATAATTTTGCCTATCCGACAAACCGTTTCAGAGATACAGCTAACGCCTCTTTAATTAGCTCATTTGCATACCATAGAGCACATAATCCTCCTTTCAAATTTGCAAAAACGATGTGCGCCCCATGATAGGCTATTATGCAGGCAGGAATTTTGAGTAATCTCCAATGTACAGTTTAAAAAATATAGCAATTACGCTGATTTTTTTTGGCATATTAATTATCTCATTTGCATCTCAATCTGCCCTAAATAAACCCCAATCTAATCAGGTCAAGAACTCTTCGGTCCGCTTCCATCCACCAGTTACATCATTAATACGCCTGACGGAACTCCAGAAAACTTGTAAACAGGCCTTGGAGGAAATTCCTCATAAATTATGCAAATTAGATACTTAATTATTCATATTTGACGGCGCACGATCTAATCAAGTCGAGAATTCGTCAACCTCACACCGCTTCTTTCCTCCAACCAAGTTACATCATGGTTCTCCCTTTACAAACGGAACTCCAATCATTGTATACAACATGGGGTTAACATTTTTGTCACAGTACGGACGAACGGACGACGAACGGACGGACGCTGCTCATTTCATAGTCCCCGTTCCCGATATGTCGGCGGGCCAATTGCTTCATTTCTAGTCCCCCCCCCCCGCCCGTTCCAAAAAAAGAGAGAAAAATACAAAGCGAACCTGTTCGGCGGGGGATGTAGGGATTAAAAAAACAACATATCTTGTTAATGTTATATTAATTTATGACTGCTTTTGACTTTAATATTTGCAATCAGTAATAAACGCACCAAAAACAACTATATTTGTGGTTCTCGCCTACAAAGTTCAATGTTATTCCTTCCATCCTGACAATCAGCCAGAGAGCCAACTCCCACTCCAGTCGGTATGCCATTTTTAAGTGTAATAAACAAATTCTATACAATTGGAAAATAAGGGGCAATCACTTTTTCCTATGTCAGGTTTACGATTGCTATACTTTTCCTCAAACCATGAGCAATATCTTTACTTCATCCCATACATTTAGAAAGAGTCAAAATTGCAAGTGGCTCCAGATCTAGCACAGAAGTAGATTTAAGTAAGCGATTGGATTTCAACAAAAGAACAACTTAGGTAGTCCAGCTGCTAGCTGTTACCTAGATTTGAAAAACTGCTGTCTGTCCATTGCCAAATGAGAATTTTTTTATTTGAAGTCGCTTATATTTTTTTGCTTCAAGACGATTAAGGGATAAGCAGCTAAATGCGAAGCGGATAAAAAAAAGAAAGTGGAATTTTTAGCTTTTAAATTATGAAGTTGTTAAAACCACACGCAGCCTAACCAATACCTTACCACAAAAAATCTACAAGAACCGACCTTTCTTAGAAAATTTTGTCATAACCGTCTCCCAAAAATTGACATGCATGATGGCAAGTCAAAATGTACACAAACATCTGATTTCCTACTATGTATAAATAACCAAAGATCGATAAGGCCAAAAAAATAAAAGATTTTGTCTCGGCTTCCTGTAGCTCAAATTCAAAACCCTAACGCTATAATGGGCTTTGTTTTTAGTCAAAAGCCCTGCCACTATGTGGAGATTCTTTTGTGGGATTTTTATCACCTTCCTTTTGTTTTTAAAAGTTGAACTTATAGGGAAGTTGAAAGTGTTTAAGTAAGATAAATTGTGGAAGTGATCATGATTGTTCAAGACAACTAAAATCTTGTGTATCCTTTATCATATTAGCCAAAAACACCCCAACCCCGACCCAACGTAAACATTTTTGCTAACCTTATCGGCCTGAACTCTGACCCTAACCGTAACCTGACTCAGTTAAAGATTGACATATATCACAAAACTTCCATATCATGAAGTGAGTCCACAAATGCCACTCACGAGCGTAACTTTTTAAAGGGTGAGATTAAGATTTGTTTGGCCATGAATAATGGAAGTCCTAACAAAGGACCAACCCAAAAATCCCTTGACGGTTTTACCAGCCATTAATACTTACTTAGTAACTTGGCCATGAAATTAATCTCCTTTGAAAAATGGTGTGAAACTGCAACCCCCCCCCAAAATGAAATCTCATGCTCGCATTAAAAGGTACCTCATTTCAATTTAATCATGATTCTCTATACTTTACATGAATTTGAATTCCTGGCCCTACCTCCCCCACCTCCAAGTTTTTGTGACCAAGCCATATACCTATTTTAATTTGATTTGATTTGATGTTTATATACTGACACTATTCTGATAAGCCCAAGAATCACTCAACAAGCGTTTTGGGCGAGGTAGCCTACGGGCTACCCGCGGGTCTAATTCTCCTTGGTTTTTGACCTTTTTCAAATATCAGTGTTTCAGAAAATAGTCGTGGCCGTTTTATCCTCTAAATCTACATGTATCTAGTTTATGAAAGTTTGGTGCAATTTTACCGTCATATGATATGTACTCAATAAGATAGCTCAGCGAAAACATGAACATCCATTTACAAAAATATATTTTGATGGTCAAAAGATGGAATACAAGCGATCCACACTTCCACACCTGCTTACCGTCGTGAGCGGTAATGCACTAAAAACAAACAACAAAAACCACGACGGGGTAACACTAAAATAAAACATGAATATAGAGGGCTTAGCCGCAAACAGGGAGTGGCGGCCAAGAAATCCCAAATTTAGACTTCGCCATCAAGTTGGCTTAACATAACACGTAAAACGAAATATTGACGAAACATTATGAAATTAGTATAAATAATAAAAAAAGCAAAATTATATATTTTTAATTTTTAAGTGATTTTGGCTGGTTAACAACAGCGTCTTTCAATCGTTATGAGTGCACCCATGACAAGTTCGTGGCGATATTACTGTGCGAATATCATACCAATAAATTTTCTTTAAAAAGGAAAGGAGATTCAAGAGGAAATGTCCATGTAATTGGTATGTGAAGGTAATGTAAGTAAGATGATTTTCTTTATTTTGTAATACTGTTGATTGAGCCCAAACGGTTCAGGAGATATAAAAATCCTATTTTTCTTTTATTAAATCAAGGTACATGCTGTGAATCACGAAATGGGCCGCATTTAAAGGACAGGAGTAGGTATGGATTTCTCTAAAATTTCACTGGATTCAGTTGTAGAAACCTCCTAACCGAGAAATTTCAGAAGGTTTATTGACAAAATGGTGGAAAAGAAAACCGCAAACCTTGTTTTGAACTTGCCTGCTATCTAATGTTCCTATAGAAAACCAGGCTTTTGACTTTCTGTCGTGTCACGATAAACACTAATCATCACTTATTACTAAAAGACGCGTATTCGGCTTATTCATTCATGTGCGATCTAATACATTGGTAAGCATCATTCCAAATATGTAAAAAAAAAAAACTGGTTCGAGAAAAATTGGTTCGCTTCTTTCTGAAATCTCCTCATGTGCTCTTTACGAATGTTTTCATTTTGATGTATAAATAAAAATGTTTTCCAAAATCTCCTCACTATCCAATCGGTTGGGCTGATTTAATTGCTTTTATGTAAGGGGAGGGCTTAGAGAAACATGAATGGTCGGATTTCGATTGGATCAGGCACCTTTAATTATGTTCTTCTTGAATTTTTTTCTGGCATGCTTTGTACTGTTGATTGATCATGACTGGAAAATACGAACACATTAACATTAAGACCATTGTTGAAAAGTGCATTACTTATTACAATTATTTACAACAGTGAGCAGTAAGTTTTATGGTTGCAAAAAATGATCTTCTCAATATAATGTATTATGTGGTCACCCCAGCTTTCTTGTTTACTACCTTTGGTTTCTTGCCAAATTGAAAGCAACCTTGTCCTGTGTTTGTGGTGTGGTGCCTTTGACCTCATACCTTGTCTTTGCTCAGGTTACGGCTTTTTGGCTTTAATATCGGCATGTTTTGCAAAGTGGGACCTCCAGATGACTTGATTTTTTGGGGTCACCGCCTGAAACCCCTGATAAAAACTTCAGGGTGTTGTTCCTCCTCCTCCTACCTGTAATGCCAAACATCAGCTCCATAGGTCAATGTGCGTCAAAACGCATAAGTCTGTACAGCCAGATCTCATTTTATTAGATTTTGATTTTTATTAGTAATGACAATATTCTGATTAGGCCCAAGAAAGCCTAAAACAGCTTATTGGCGCGAGGGGTAGCTACGGGCTACCCGCTCTATCCGCTGGGTTTGACCACTTTTTCAATAGCAGTGTGGCAGGAAATGCCGTTTATATCCTCTAGAAATCTACATGTATGATAGTTTAAGTTTATGAAATGTGGTGCAATTTTACGTCATATGGCTATGTACTCATAGATAGCTCAGAGAAAAAAGAAAACATACATTTACAAAAAGTTATTGCGTTCAAAAGAGTAGGAATACAAAGCGCTCCACTTCCACACATGCTTTACCGTAGTGAGCGTAATGCACTAAAAACAGACCGGTGGAACACTAAAATAAAAACATGAATATAGAGGGCGTAAGCGGCAACAGGGGAGTGCGGCAAATAAATCCCAAATTATACTCGCCATCAAGTTGGGCTTTAACAGGTTAAAAACGAAAAGTGATTGACGAAAAATTATGAAATTAGGCATATGTTGTCAAGGAATATTTTTATTGTAATGTTTTACAGTGATTGCTGGTTAACGCGTCTTTTTATCGTTTCTGAGAGCACCACATGCAGCAAAGTCGGGGCGAGATGTATCTGATGGCAGATATCAATAACAAATAATAAATTCCTAAAAGGAAAGAGGAGGTCAAGAGGAAATGTCCATGTAATTGGTATGTGAAGGTATTAGTAAGAGATGCTTTATTTTGTAATAATTGAGCCAACGGTTCAGGATGATATAAAAAATCCTTATTCTTTTGGTCAATCAAGGGTACTATGCTGTGGTCACGAAATGCCCATTTTAAAGTGAAGGAGGAGATGCGAATTTCTCTAAAATTTCACTGGATCAGTGTAGACCTCATAACCGGAACATTCGAAGGGTCTATTGGACAAAAAGGTGGAAAAGGAAAACGCGCAAAAACTTGTTTTGAACTGCTTGCTATCGTAATTGTTCCCTAGAGAAAACCATGCGTGTTGACTTTCTGTCGTGACACGATAAAAACTAACTAAAGCATCATCTATACATAAAGACGGCGTATTAGCTTCTTACTTCGTTGCGATTCTAAACATTGAGTAAGCAATTCAAATAGTAAAAAAAAACCTGGGTTCGAGAAAAATGGGGCGCTTCTGTCTGGAAACTCTCATGTCTCTTTACGAATTTTTCATTTTGATGTTATAAATAAAATGTTTCAAAAATCTCTCAATACCAAACGGTGGGACTGATTTAATTGCTTTTTGTAAGGGAGGCGTAGAGGAAGGAAACATGAATGGTAGGATTCTGATTGGATCAGGCCCTTTAACGAGGTTCTTGTAATTTTTTTTTCTGCAGGCGTTCTTGTATCTGTGATTGATCATGATGAAATACGAACTACTAACATTTAGACATGGTTGAAAAGTGCATTCTTATTAACAATTCTTACAGTGAGGCAGTAGTTTTATGGTTGCAAAATGATCTGCAGCTGCAGTCAAGTATAGATGTACATTATGTGGTCACCCAGCTTTCTTGGTTACTTGGGTTTCTTGCAAAATTGAAAGCAACCTTTGTCCTGTGTTGTGTGTGTTTGTGTGTGAACTTTGACCTCATACTGTTCTTGCTCAGGTAGCGGTCTTTTTTGGCATTTATACGGCTTTTATGCAAATTGACCTTCCAATGACGTGATTTTTTTATGGGAGGCACCCTGTGAAAACCTGATAAATAAACTTAGGGTGTGTTCCTACCGGATGCCAAACATCAGCTAATAGTCAATGTGACGTCAAAACGCATTAGTCGGACAGACAGATCTCATTTTTAGTAGACTAGCGCATTTCCCCCGTGTGTGACTTTTACCTAGATGAGTGGTGACCATTGATCTAATTTTTAGTAGTATACATAGATTGCAATTGCACACTCCTTATCAAATTGATATTTATGATTCAATACGGGTACGGTGGAATTGACAGGTAAGATGCAATACGAGTAACGAGTTTGTATATGAATGAAAATAGTTGCAATGGAGTGGATGAACATTTTTTGAAAATTAAGTTTTGGGTGACGAAGTAAAATTAAGAAAATAAAATGAAGTCATTGGGTTGACAATGTTGCATGAACGTGGGAGACTTTACATTTTGGGAAGGGCTTTATAAAATTTTAAAAAAAAAATCTTATGATCACGTTGGTACGTCTCGCCGGCCCTGTGCCGGCATCCTGTAAACTACTTACCGTCCGTCGCATGCAAAATATCCGGAATGCTTCTTCCAGTTTGAGGTGAGTCTGCCGTGGTCAATCTTGTGGTGAGTAAGTATAACGTTGGTGTTTTCCCGAATAAAGGTTGTAGCTGATGTTCTATGTTTGGTGGTCACATTTTCCCCTTTAAAAATCGTAAATTGATAGAGGGATATGAAGCCCATATTCCTGTGTGTTTTGTTAACTAGTACGTTCATGTGTATTTGCCTCGGCTAAGTATGTGCAAAAAGTCACATAAGACATAAGTCAACTTGCAAAAACTCCAACAAAATGTCATCTTATTTATCCTTTCCCATTACCTTTAAATGGATATTTCCCCTTGACGTGCCCTTTGCTTTTAAAGGGGAATTTTCTTTAAATTCAAATTGGGCACATTTTTACCAGGACAGAATTGGGACATCCAGGGGTAATCATCCTACTCTTTTCTAAACTGACTGTGATATACTTACACAGGTATGACTCTCTCTATACATGGGACCGACGGCTTAAAATCCCCTCCAAAGGCGGACGAGTATTAGTCATGGATCCATTTGCCCACGTTCCAACTGAGAAAATGGGAAGAGCAAATTCTTATTTACTGCCTTGTATACAGATTAATCCAGAATTTACACCCGGATATTTATTTTAAATCTCGGTAAGTGGCCCGCCCGGAATAGAACCGGGGACATCCAGCACCAGTGGGCCACACCATTCCTTTATCAATTACTGTGATAATATTGAATTGTTAACAATTATTTAATGCCACTTTTTTAGCTATCTCAAAAAGAAATGGATTTGATGCGAAATTCAGCACAAAAGAAAAAAAATATGACCTTTTCAAATTGATATAAATAATCAATATTGGTTCGAAAGACAATTGGAATAAGCACCTTTCATATATGTTAATTTAAGACCTAGATTTTGTTTTCAAGGTAGAACAATTTTTTTGTAACTTTGTGAGAGATTAAACAACAGAACAAAATTAGTAGTGAAGGATGGTTAAGTACAAAGCTTTGTAGTTGTAATGGATAGGTATTATTGCACAGCTTGGATGAATAGCAATGTCAAGTTTTTTTAGATTAGTAACAATGGAAGTATGTAAATTTCTGATACTCTTAGCTTATTAACATTTCATTGGAAACTTCTGCCTATTCTTTTATGGCTGGTGTTTCCATGGCTAATATTCTTGATCCACCTTGCAATGTTAACTATTTTAACAAATTTTATGTACATGGTATTTAAATGGACTACATTGTAGCTCTCCTTCTCATGATTCTGGTCATTAGCCTCATATCTCTGTTAAGAATATGACAAGTCACTTTAAGCTTAATGAAAAAAAAATAAATCGAGTCTCGGAACGCTTGTGTCGCCTGCTGTGACGGTTTGTGAATGATCGGCCTAACAATACCTTTGACCTTGATATGTGACCTTGACTCACAACAAAATGCGGGTTTGCATGTAAATTCCATAAGCCAACGTTTGGTTCCAATTGAACTTTAACTTCATATGAAGTCAATTTACTTTTCAGCCTATTTACAACTTAAACTCACAGACCTTTGGACCTTGGTACATGACTTTGACCTCATCAAAAATGCGGGGATCACATGTTGCAACTATGGCTTCAAGTTTGGTTCCATTGAACATTGACTTTTCAAATGAGGTATGGGACTTTGGACCTAAGTATGTGAACTTTGACCTCAGTATGCGACTTTTGACCTCATCAAAGGGGGGAAGCCATGTGCACCTGTGACCCCAAGTTTGGTTTAAAGGTCCATGGACACGGCTGAGTAGACATTTCTTAATTTCTTACATTTTCGTACCTAACAGTCTTCTGATCATATCGCAACACAGATTTTTAAAAGTGAACATCGGGAAGTGTTAAATTTCCAAGGATACTACCCAAATGACAGGGCTTCTCCTGTTTTCGGAACGCGTCAAGATGCGGAGTTGGATTTGACCACGTTAATGAGTCAGAGTAACAGTTGTTAAAACAATCTCACACTGGGCTAAACGCACCGCACACTCCAGATATCTTCCTTGTCGGTTTTTTGTGGAACTGGGAATAAAGCTATTCGTTCTGATTCTCCTTGTCGGTAGGGTCGCCGCTGGTGCACCAGTCGACAATACAGCGCATGATTATCGTAATTTTAAGGCACCAAATCAAGAAAATTATGCCATTATGTTACACACGTACGACGCATAGCACGAGAAGTCAACTGTGTACGTATTCAAGAAAACTGGGCCACGGGCACGTCCGTTCCACGATGCGATCATGACGCGTATCGCGTATTTGTTACTGGGACGTCACTTCTGGGGTCAGGCTTGCCAGCGCGATAATAACTTTTCATTTTGGAATTTCCTTGAAAAGCTGTCCAAAAACACATTTTTGGGGATTAATTTTATGCCAATTTTTATCAATATGACGGGTTTCTCATTATGATTCATGCCTTTTATTTTACATTCGATACCAATACATACTATGAATGAACCTTTTTTGGTGGTATTATAAGAGGTGTAAAGCATGTCCATGGACCTTAAATTGGATCAAAAGTATGTGGAATTACAGGCAAATGTTAACCCTTTTCACGAACAACAGACAACAACAAACAACAGACATCAACAACAACAAACTACAGTGGACAACGGATCCCTAGTGTCTTCCTGCCTTCGGGCAGGTGACACACACAAAAAAAAAAAGCAATGATTGAGATATGGGAGATTCAATAAATAAGGAAAAGCTAATGGTAAAAGTTCACTTTTAATCCATGGTTGATTATCAGATTGCATTTTGGTGGGTTTTTCATCACCTTAGACTTGGACAGAAGCAAAAGTGTTTCTTATGCGACAATTCAATGTTCTTAATTTTTATTAGAAATATGGCAAGGGGAAAGGGTTGTGGACAATTTTCCACTCAAGAGGAGGAAAAATTATCATCTACTTCTGTAGTGGTAACCTGGTTAATTCTTTAATGGAAATTATTGAAACAAGGCAGGATAACAAACCAATTTGTAATATTAAAAATAGGAAAGCGGTTCCCAAATAGGGTGTCCGTTATGTGGTCACAGAATAAATGTAGAGCAAGGAAAAAAACATTAAAATGGCTTCTCAATTATACATATATTATATTTGGTAACACACGCACACAAATCATGCTGCCATATTAAGGTCTTTCCTATCAGATAACCTAAAACTTTTAGATACATGGAATTTCAGTTATTAGATATGTTAAAAAAAGGGTCATTCAAATACCAGAGCTGAAAAATGAGACCCATATCTACAGCACGTCCCTGTATGGTCTCGTGGTGAGTACACCCCCAAGCAAAACAGAAGAGGTTCAATATGGATAACACCAGATCTATGAAAGTCCTTTTAATGCTCTTGAGGACATGGAGTGGAATCGCTCTTTTAAAGGCTCATAAACTTTGTAAATGAAGAGGTTTTCACTATTTGACAGCTTAATTCTGGATAACTAAATTTGCAATTGTTGAAACTGGCCTGAGCAGATTACAATAACGTACAATTATTATTTCTATCAGGCTTCCGAGTGTACAAAGAAAATCTTTGTATTGTACAGCTTTGGTAAAAGTGGCCCGGATGCAATACAATATTCTTTTGAATATTGTATCGCATCCGGGCCATTTTTAGCGAGGGCAACATGATTGAACACTGTATCGTGATAAGACTCGTCAGTATGGGAATACAGCACGGACGACGCAAGTTTGGTTTGAGTCAGCCTGATTATTTAAATAATAATAATAATATTGAATGGCTTTTTCGTATGATACAAGAATATATTGCATTCGATAGAAAAATATTGTATTCTTCTTGACTCGTACAATATTTCTAGTAGTGCAATATATTCTTGTATCAACTAAATCCATCAATATTATAAATATTCTCTCAAGTTGTCCAAAATCATTAATGGCAAGAATGGCATCTTAAGCATCAGGTAGGCCTACATGTGACAGATAGGCCTCTTACAAATCAAATTCTTCAGCCCACAGGTAAAAATCAATTACCGAGAAAATTCCCCATTGGATGATTATTTCACGAACAGACTATAGCATCCTCCCACATACATAGTGACATGACGTTCAGGAGATTGGACACGGTTTATACACAATCCATCAACAATTCCATCATAGTGTAACTATGACAGTTAGTGATCCCAAGTCATTAGGCTAAAAAGGAGGAAAAAAAACGTGGGTCTTAGAAAACTACACAGCCACAGCAAAGTTGAATCTGATTTGGCAATCAGGTACTATACATGATGATTTATTTCCTCTTAGTAGGGTTCAAAATTGAATCCATTTCTAGAAGTTTGGGGAAGAGGGTTTGAGGTGTTGTTCTTGTATTTTCAAGGGTGTTGAACCATTTTTGGGTCCAACATCGGGGAAATGTGGGGGAACTTAGTAGGAGGGCGTTTTTCAAAATGGCCCCAAAATTCCAGAAAATGGCATATTAAAGCTAAAAACAGCTATCTAATAGGTTATATGAAATCAAATTTGGGGTATTTCAATGATATTATTGTGTAATGCTATTCCAATAATTAGAATTTCTGATTAAGTACAGTAGAGGGCGCGTTTTCAAACTGGCTGCAAAATTATGTATAATAAGCTTTTTGGGACCGTTAGCAATTACATTATTTGTGAATACAAGTTTAAATCAAAGTGAAGACTTGTTGAAAGCATTTGTTACATTTTAAGGATTTTGTAATCAGAATATTTGGTCCAACCTCTGGGAATGTGGGGAAAACTCGCTAGGGGCGTTTTTCAAACTGGCCGCCAAAACTGCCAGAGAGAAAATGGTATATTAAGTAGAAACGGCTATCTGAGAATCAAAATGAAATCAATTTTGGGGTATTCTTAATGTCTCTATTCTATAAGATATTAAATAATAGGATTTATGATAGGTACCTTTCGAGGGCGCTTTTCAAATGCCGGCCAAATTCCAGAAATTGAATATTAGGCTAAAAAACAGCCATCTAAGAGTCCAAATGAAATCAAATTTCGGTTGTTTCTTAATGCTAGTTATGTATTATGCTCTTCCAATAATTAGAAATGAAGATAAGTACCTGTGGAGGGCGCTTTTTCAAAATGGCTGCCAAAATTCTGTATAAGAGCCTTTGGGACCGTTATCAATTAATATTATGGATACAATTATAAAATCAATGGAAGATGTTTGAAGTATGTTTACATTTTCAGAAGCTGAACAAGATTATTTTGGTCCAATCTCTGGGAAATGTGGGGGAACTCTCGTAGAGGCGTTTTTTCAAAATGGCCGCCAAAGTCCAGGAAGAAAAAATTGCATATTAAAGCTAAAAAACAGCCATCTAAGCGCCCAAAATGAAAATTAAATTTCGGGTGTTTTAATGCTAATTATTGTTTGTAGGTAATGATATTCCAAATATTAGAATTTATGATAAGTACCCCTAGAGGGCGCTTGTCTTTTTTCAAAATGGCTGCCAAAATTCCAATAATAGTTCTTTTGGGGCGTTTCAATATTTCAAATCAAATATAAATCAAAAGTGAAATTGAAAAAAATAAAAAGTGTTTTTTTTTAATATTTTCAAGGATGCTGAACAAGACGTTTGGTCCAAAGTTTTTTGGAAATGGGGATTACCTCAAAATGGCTGTTAAAATTCCAGAGAAATGAAAAGCTAAAAACAGTATCTAAGAAGAGTGTAAAAAAGTGATAGCAATTAATATTTCAAATACAAGCATAAATCAAAAGTGCGGATGTTTGAAAGTATTTGTTTATATTTTCAAGGATGGCTGAACAAGATGTTTTGGTTCCAACCTTTGAGAAATGTGCTGAATTCTCGAGAGAGGGATTTCAATGCCATGGCCGCCAAAATTCCAGAAAACCGCATATAAAGCATAGTAACAAGCTTATCTGAGAATCAAAATGAATCATTTTCGGGTTGTTTCTTAATTGCTATTTATGATAAAATGCCCCTAGAGGGCGCCTTTTTCAAAATGGCTGCCAAAATTCCAGAAAAGACATATTAAAGATAAAAAACAGCCATCTAAGATTCAACATGAATGAAAATCAATGTGGGGGTCTTTCTTATGATAAGCGTTTTCCGCTATTCTAGCATGGAATTGATATGATAAATACCACCAGACCTTTTTTCTTCAAAATGGCAAACCAAAATCCATATAAGGCCTTTTGGGGTGGGGCGTGATCAATGCATTATTGACAAATACATGTGTGAAGGGATTCGGTGTTATATTTTCAAGGATGCTCAGATTTTTTAGGTGTGACCTCTGTAAAATGTGGGGAAATCTCGATGGAGGGCATTTTCAAAAAGGGCCACAAAAAAAGTCCAGAAATGGCTATTGAGCTAAATATAGCCATTAAGAGTAAACATGCTATTAATTTTGAGGTATTTCTTAAGTATATTTATTGTATATTTAGGTGCGCTATTTCGAAAGGGGCCTGTGATAAAGGTAATATTACATGTCTTTCTAATTTCAGAATTTAAATTATATATATAGTAACATTTTAATAATTAAATCGGGTGGGTATCCACATAATACATATTGGAATTCGGCCTAATTGAAGGGAGATACATTTTCTATTAGTTATTGCCCTCTTCAGCGATTATTGCGAAAATATTTCATTTACTTTTATTGTATACACAATTACAGGTACGAGTATTTAAAAATCTGAAATGTTGTTAAACCTTTCTGAATTTGACAGCCATTTTTGAAAAAGCGCCCCTCTAGGCACATTTCATAAATCCTTATGTTTGACAATAGCAAACACAATACTAGCATAAGGAAAAACCACAAAAGTTTAATTTTTTATTCCAGATTCTCAGCTGTTTAAATTACTTAACTACATGGTTTCTGAAGTTTTGGCAGCAATTTTGATTTGACAAACGCCCTCAGTAGAGATTTTTCAAATTTCTCAGAGGTCTGACCAAAAAAATTTTTTCAGCATCCTTGAAAATTATAAACAAATACTGTCAAACATCTGCACTTTGATTTAATTTGAATAATTAACATAATATCCATTTTGTACTCCGTTAGATGAGCTGGTTTAGCTTTAATATGTCTTTCTGGAATATTTAACAGAGCCATTTTGAGAGTTATCCAATTTACCAAAACGTGGACCTAAAAAGTCGTGTCAGAATACTTGGAAAATATTAACAAAAAAACATCTTAAATCTTCTCTTTGATTCATTTGAATTTGATAATTTAATATTGAAAACGAAATCCCCCTCCAAAACGCTATTTTATGGAATTTCGGCCAGCCATTTGAAAAAGCGCCCTCTGAGGGTACTTATCATAACTTTTAATATTCGGAATGCTAAACAATAACTTAGCATTAAGAAACAACGAAATTGATTTCATTTGGCTCTTAGATGACTGTTTTTAGCTTTTTAATATGCCATTTATGGAATTTTGCGGCCATTGAAAAAACGCCCTCTAGCGAGAGAGTTCCCCATTTCACAGAGGTTGGACCAAAATAATCCTGTCAGCCTTCTTGAAATATGTAAACAAATACCTTCAAACCTCTTCACATCAATTCCTATAATTGTATCCATTAATAATTAGGTATAAGAATCCCCAAAAAGTGCTATTATACAGAATATTGCAGCATTTTGAAAAAGCGCCCTCCCGGGTACTTGATTAATAATTTCTAATATTGGAAATAGCATAATACAATAACTAGGATTAAGAAACACTCGAAATTTGATTTCCCTTTGGACTCTTAGATGGTGTTTTTAACTTATTATGCATTTGCGGGAATTGTGGCGGCCATTTTGAAAAAAAACCATTGAAAAAAAGCGCCTCTAAAGGTACATCAAAATCCTAATTATTTTAAACTATCATTATATAATAGAGAGCAGTCAGGAAATACCCCAAAAATTGATTTCACATTTGGATTATCAGAGGATAACCGTTTCTGCTTAAATATACCATTGTCTGGAATTTTGTCGGCAATTTTGAAAAAAACGCCCTCTAGCGAGAGTTTCCCACATTCCCAGAGGTTGGGAACCAAATAATCTTGTTCAGCATCCTTGAAAATGTAAACAATACCTTCACACATCTTCACTTTGATTATACTTGTATTCACAATAATTAATTGATAACGGTGCCCAAGAGGCTAGACAAAGAATTTTGGTCTGGCATGTTGAACAACGCCCTTCTACGTGTACTTATCATAATTCTAATTATTGGAATAGCATTACCAAATAATTAGCATGAAAAATACCCCAAATTGATTTCTATTAACTATTAGAAGCTGTTTTAGCTTTATATTGCCCATTTCTGGAATTTTGGCGCCATGTGAAAAACGACCTCCTCTAGGAGGGAGGACCAATTTCCCCAGGAGGTTGGACCCAAAAAAATCTTGTTCACAGGCACCCTGAAAATACAAGAAAACACCTTACAAAACCTTCGTCCCCAAAAATTCTAGAATGGGGACTTTATATTTTGAACCCTACTATCTGTTGCCTTTCTTTGCGAAGGCACAAATAAGGGAGACGTAGGCCAAAATTTCAGCCCAACAGTAACAGAAACACAAGGTTTAAATTTTAAATGGCTTGAGTTTGTTTATTCAGACTAGATTATTTGTTTGTAACTGAAATCAGAGATTGGAAGGTTTTATATTTTTTTTAATTAGTTATTATTCATTTGTTTTAGTTCTTTTATATTTTGCAAGGAATATCCATCCAAAATCACCTCTCTGGTGCAGTTATTAAAATACCCTGTACTAATTACCAACTGATTTAGTTAATGAATTAAAAATGGGCATTGTCATAATTATAAATATTGTTTATTGGCAGGAAATTATATTTTTTTAGTAAAAAATGTTTGCACATTCAGAACTTTAGTTGAAAATCTTTTAATGGTGAAAAATGTGCTTAAAATAATATCAGTCTGAAAAATAAATATAATAAACTAACATTGGCTAAAAAATCCTGAAGTCAGAAAAAAGCCTTGCAAACCCACAGACCTGGTCATTACATTTTGAATCCCTTTGATTTTTTTTAGCATTAGCATTCAGGCTTTGAAGCAACATTACGTCTGAAAACAAACCTCCCCCGAAACAAATACACCACTACATCATTATATCACAGCAGTTACAAACATGGTTGCTGCGCACAAATTCAATTACATTTGGCAAATCGTGACTTGTTTCTTGATATTATATGACACAAGTATTGATGACTCGATGATCTGAGAAAGGGAATTAGCCAGGACTAATAGATAAAAAATTATCGCATGCCCACGCAAGCAGGGTTCAGGACTTGTAGGGTGAAATCAAGGAATGGCTGGTACGTAGGTGTGTGATGGATGCTACAGACTTGGGCTTCCATGCAGGACAGGAAGACTTCAAGGAATC
Organism: Ophioderma brevispina; assembly: GCA_023653785.1. Classification (NCBI taxonomy): domain Eukaryota; kingdom Metazoa; phylum Echinodermata; class Ophiuroidea; order Amphilepidida; family Ophiodermatidae; genus Ophioderma; species Ophioderma brevispina. The sequence continues at coordinate 24,669 of JAMKCH010020173.1, forward strand.
ACGGTTTTTTTTATCGTAATTATATGGATATGGTTTTTTTAACATATACCAAAAAGCTTAATGACACCTTTGAGGAGCCCCACACAAAAAATGTGTATCAGGCAAGCTGAATTATTTTGTGATTAGATGAAGTATCGACCTAGCTGTCAGCTCCATAGCTAATAAAGTTGGGGTGAATTCCTCCATGTGTGCTGGACATGCTTAAAAAGCCAAATGTTGACGGAATTTGTCAACCTAGCAAATCGTACAAATTGAATTATCTGCCATTGCACAAAGAACAACATGTGATATCATTATTTCATTATAGCAATCTGTACCGATGTTAGATCTTTTCGAATGATTAGTGGCCCCCACATGTTCTGTTTCTAATAGGTGGTCAATCAAAATGATGTTGAGGACGTTACATTTTCCGTCAACCAATTTCACACCAACTTTAGCCAAGCATTGCCTTAAATTAGAGGCAAGTTGTATTAATTGCTGAGCAGGTAGAAATAGTTCATCTTTACCAATAATATATGAAAAACAAAATAAATTCTTGATATCGCATTATTTTTTTTAAAATCTAGCACTTATAAAAAAAAATGTTATTTTCCGTCAACATTTTTGTAACATCCGCAACATTCATTCTGTTGCCTAGGCAAAAAACAGCTACTTGACATCATAATTTAATTGTATATTTAAACTAAGGCCTCTAACACACTCCCACAGATCCATTGCAACAATTCCCATCTTTTTAGTTTCCCTGTATGATGGTGTACATTTTTCCGTAAACACTTGTACCGGGCCGCACAACACTAGTAACGTCCGCAAAACAATAGCCAAGGTTTTTCTTATTAGAAGTAAAATGACGAAGATGTCTTCTAGTTGTTTATTTATCACATGATAACATAATAAGAGCCAAATTTCTTTTAAACTAATTTACTTACTTTTTACTATAAATGTAGTTTGCAAATGTGTTTGAGGACGTTTTACTTGATGCAATGGTTGACGGAAAAATAAGCTATAAGCTAATTGATGTGTTCTTTATTATCATCAGAATTGGAACTATTGTACTTATAGTTAATTGTACTATTTTCATGAATTTAGACTTAAAACAAACAATCTATAGTTAATTTTAGTGAAAAAAAATAGCATTTATTATGATGTAATTGTAATTTTAACATTCATTGAACATAATGTCATTTACTTTGCATCTGATAGTGGTATGCTGAACATTTATAGAACAGCACTTTTAAGATAGCCCTATTTCAATAAATTTAATTCTGTTTCAGTGCTTTACTGCCAAGTATCCTTTACAGAGAAATCACTGCTTTTGTTGCGGAGGTTACATTGACTGTTGACCAAGCAGATCTTACCTAGGATCAGGCTATAGCATTAAAAGATATATAATTGGTTTTAATTTTTATTTACAAATCAGAAGCTAAGGAAAAAAGAAATAAGACAAAAACAATACCCCCCAAAAACAGTAATATACAAAAGCCAAAATGAACATGTAAGAATAGGGTTCGCGGACGTTACACCATGTCAACATAATGGTCCAATGCTAAAGTTGCTTATGTCCGAAGTATGTAGGAAAAGTGGCCAGAAGAATAACTTATAATTTTCCCAAGTAACCTCTTAATGTAAAGTTGAGGGTTAAGTTTAAACCATGTGCAGTATATAAATTTATACCAATTAGGAAAATAACACCGAAATTCCTTTATTTTTTATAGATTTTTAAGCACCAAATTCGCTCAACAAACCAAATATATTATGGTAATTGGTATTCCAAAATAAAATTTTAGAGAAATACCTAAAGATTAGTTACTGAGTAAACAAGTTGTAATTACTAAACCCTCACTTCAATGTCAGGCCTCTACCAATATGGGGACTGGTCTTCCAAATACATCACATTGAGGGTCTGTATGGGTAAGTACACCAATTCTGGTATTTAACTGTGATGTTAGTAAAGTACGTACTGTAAAAGTACCAATATTTCTTAATGTTCAGATTGTAAAAAGTTTTGGAAACACAAGGGATATCTGCAAAGTTTTTTAAATGGTATTGGAACAGCCGCAATCAGTAGTGTAAGTTCAACAAAATGTAAACGTCCGCAACAACTGATTTTAAACATTTGATGATTGGGAGCTGAAAGGTAGTTTTTATGGTGTGATTTACTAGAGTTTGTGTCTGGTAGCTAATTACACAGTTTAAACTTTTTATTTTAAAAAGTAAAATTATTCATTTTCTCTTTAACATGAGAATGCAGTCCATGCAAATAATATGGATGGAAATTTAAGTTGGAACCTTTATTATCAATATTTTTATACATTTATAGGCATTGGAAACATACTTTTTTGTATGTAAAATTTAGTTTGATAAAGTCATTGCAAACAAACATTGAAAGTTTAATTTAACCCATAAAATGTCTTGAAAGACAGTGCAAAACTTAGGCATTGTTGACCATCATACCGTCCGCAACACAGGCAATATCAGTCAGAAATATTTCATTTCAAGGAGGTTTCCAAATGTTGTGGTGAAGTAATTAATTCCAAGTTGGTGTATGCACATATCAAGTAATACAAGGATTAAGCATGGTTGAAATTTGTAGGACAAATTAGATGTCAAAATCAGTGAATATGAGGATTTTAGCATCATTGGGGCTCTTACATTTTTTATAGTGACCAACAGGAACATGAAAATGGCATAAATTGACCTTATTGCTTGTGATGTGTACAGATATTATTTGTGTCATCAATATGAAAAGGCAATAATAGCAACTGAAAAAAGTGGTCTTAGTATGAAGTTGTGTAATAGAAAATGGAGGGGGTTCATGCTCTACGTTCATATTTGTAACATATAATCAATGTAAGGTTAGCCTCAAAACATTTCTTTCATAAAATATGTCTTGTCTAAGGGTCATCCATGCCAATCAACGGATGCTGACAGCTCAGACGTCACCCGATTTTAAAATTTTCAGATATGGTATAGGTTTACCCAAGTTATGTACAAATCCAAAATTTTAGGCAATTTTCGTTCAATTCCTCGGGATGTTATGGACAACAGAAAATTGGGGTTCTTTTGCACCAAATCCTGTCCTGCATGAAAAGTAGTTGTCCATAAGCTGTATTTCAAAAAAGTGAAGGCCATTTTTTTTTCTCAAAAGTGCTTTAGGAGTCATTTATAACCCTCTTCAAAATAGATGAAAGAAAAAAACGATCTGAAAAAGCAGCGCTAATTACGGCTCGTTAATTACAGACTTATCAGAAGATGCCAAAATGAGATGGGGGCGGTTTTTTACACCAAAATTTTCATATCTGAGAATTGTAAAAGGTTGTGATTTTAGTCTAGTATAATCATTTAACAAGTACTAAAATCATTAGCATTGTTACAAAAAAATTGCGGATCCGTTGCCATGGTTACCGGCCATTCAACTTGAAAGAAAACAAAAAAGTCCATAATGTAGGACATCATATTGCTGTGCTACCTGCTTATAAGTTTAAAAATTGCAGTTTAACATAATATTTAGTGCACCAACTTGAGTATCAAGCAAGACATTTTCTTGGCCCAAACTTTTAACTGGACGAAAAAAGATCGCAAAAATGTCAATAAAATTGATAAAAATCGGAAAATGGCCAATATTGGTGTTTTTAGCAGAGTTTAAAGTGGAACAGAAGTACAATGCACCTGATTTCTAAGTATATTTTAATTTGGAAGTGTAGTTTGTAACAAATACTTCCACAAAATCTTACTTTTAAAGTTTTGAAATGACCATTAACCTTCCAACGACTACCCTGAAAGTACCGATTTAAGGTCCGACACTCATGAATAAGTTGAAAAGTGGAATATGAATGAAATTCAAAGGGCAGTATTTCAACAACTAAGTGAGATATGACACTCTTTTTCATTGTGTGTGGTATTTGTGTGGTGATTATTATAACAGTATAAAATGAAATTCAAACATTGTTTCTATTTTCATAATAGGACCTCCTAAAATGGCAGAAAATCCACATTCACTATTACGGCCGGAAATTACGTCAAAAGTGAGCATTTGCCATTGTCATATCATTAATATAATGTGTGCTATTCAGCTCCTTTTCAATAATTGAGGTATATGTGTGGTGGTTATTAGAATAGTACATAAACATAATTCATACATTCTTTGTGTTTCCATAACAGACCACCCTAAACTGGATAAAAATCAATATTCGCTGCTTCGGTCATCATTACATGTCATTTTTGGGCCACTTTAGGGGTCTAAAAACAATTGTAAACAATGTACAAGTTTTGTTTCTTTATTTGTTTAATAACCCCCACATACACACCTCCATTGCAGAAAATGAGGGTAGTATTTCATGTGGTTTTATAGATTTCGGTATGCTATAAAAGCCTAAAATGCATTATTATTACGTAAAATGACGACTTATTGGATTTTGGCCATTTTAGGGTAGTCTATTTTGGAAATACAAAGAATGCATATTTTTTTTTTTTTTTTTTTTTCCTTGAAAGTAAAATGTTTTCAACCATAAAGTGCTTCTACTTCACCCTACCCAATTTTTAGTGGCATATTTGAATTCCTCAGGAAATGTCCTTTTAGAAAATGTATACATTTGTATAGGTAGGGTGAATACTTCTGATGTTATGCTAACTTGAAGCGCAATAGATGCGATTTTCTTAGAATCACGCAATGTAACGCTATGGGTGGCGAGTTCAAGACACATGGCCACCATGTAATAGTTTTTAGGACCAACTTATGAAATGCGACCATAATGTGTGCTATTCAGCTCCTTTTCAATAATTGAGGTATATGTGTGGTGTTATTAGAATAGTACATAAACATAATTCATACATTCTTTGGTTTCCATACAGACACCCTAGACTGGACTAAAAATCAATATTCGCTGCTTCGGGTCATATCATTACATGTCATTTTTGGGCCACTTTATGGGTCTAAAAAACAGAATTGTAACAAGTAAAATTTGGGTTTCTTTATTTGGTTTAATACCCCACATACACACCTCCATTGCAGAAAATGAGGGTAGTATCTCCATGTGGGTTTTATCGATTTCGGTATGCATAAAGTTAAAATGTTATTATTCCGTAAAATGACGACTTATTTGATTTTGGCCATTTTAATTAGGGTATCCTATTTTGGTAAATACAAAGAATGCATAAATTTGTTCCTGTACTTTGTAAATAACCACACACCATACTTTTAATACTGAAAAGGAGACATATCCCATCTACATGGATGATCATGACGTTGTCAAAAGCTCACTTTTGACGTAATTGACGACCCCAGTCAGCCCGGCGGTCACGCGTAAGTGGTCAGATTGTTGTGCACACACCAGTCACAACTTGCCGTGACCCCAAGTATGGCGAATAGCGGTGCACGAGTAATCCCAATTTTGTGGTGAAAATGGACTTAATGAAATAAATTCAGTGACAATTATTCTTGAAATATAGAAACTAGTGTATGATATCAAATTTAATCTTAAAATTTACTGAACAACATGGTTTTTTCGATCGTTTTGTCGACCAATTTTACTATATTTTTGCGTGCACTAACATGACTAACACCTATAAAAGCACCGATTCCACATATTGAAAAATCACAAGCAAGACGGTTTATTTTCACCTTTCGTAAAAATGTTTCATTTTAAGTGGAAATTGGATAGTAAAAACTAGACCACGGGACATCACGGATGTGTGTTTGTTTACACAAAACCCTCAAAATTAAGCTAATCGTTGCTTTAAGCTGACGATCGTTTTATTAATGTGCGACTCACAGCGTGGCTGCGTACTGGTAAAATAATCCGCTTGCCTCCGCACGTAATGCACCAACGGCGTTTGCGCGTTTTGTTCATTGTTTTGTTCGTTTCCTTAGGGGAAAGCACTGAATAAAACCGTCAATTTTGGTACTTTTGAACCGTGGTTTCATGCCATGAAAAATGGCCCCACTAAAAAGAAAATCGCATGATAGAAGCGCCAACGTCTATATTTAAAAATACCATGCTCTTAACATTCAAACGTTTGAGAAAGTTAAGACCACGGTTAGAAAATTCGTCGGATATTTCTTGAAATCCATGACTTTTCATTTAAATTAAAAAAAGAAAAATTTTAAATTTTGAATTAATAGAATCAAATTTGAATGATTAGATTATAGCCAACCTCTACAGATTACATATTGGCCATCACTTCTGGTCCAACCAACATGCAGCCGAGTATATTTGGTTAAAACAAGAAGGAAAACGACCATTTATGAAAAATTGTCCGTAATGGGCCGCGTGCATCTGGCAAAATCTTGCACAGACGCTTGATAAGAAACCTCATGGGTCAAATGCGTCTACACGGTGACCTTAGTACTGACTGACCCTACATTGACCTAACAGGAGGGATGGAGGTGGAAGAATACGGCAGATTTGGGGCTATGTAAGTGGGCTATTAGGAAGAATAGAAATACTTACAAATTTCATTTTTATTTTCAGTTAATAACCCTCTCACACACACCATGCACACAGAAAAAGTGCCATATCTCACTAGTTTTAAAAATGATGCCCTTTGAATTTCATTCATATCCCACTTTTCCACTTATTCATGAGATGTCGGACCTTAAATCGGTATTTTCAGGGTTGTCTTTGAAGGGTGATGGCAGTGCAAAACTTTGAAAGTAAGATTTTGAAATATGTGTACAACTACACTTCCACATTAAAATATACTAAGAAATCAGGTGCATTGTACTTTTGTTCCACGTTACACTCCTGCTAAAAACACATATTGGCTATTTTCCGATGTTTATCAATTTTATTGACATTTTTTTACTATCTTATCTTTTTTTCTTTTTCCGTCCAGTTGAAAGTTTAGGGCCAAGAAAATTTTCTTCTTTACATTAAAGTTGGGGCACTAATATTATGTTAAACTGCAATTTTTAAAAACTTAAGAGCCGTAGCACAAATATGATATCTACATTATGGACTTTTTATGTTTTCTTTGCAAGTTTTAAATGGCCGGTAACCATTGCAACGGGATTCACAATTTTTTTTGCAACATCTATATTGATTTTTAAGACTTGTAAAATGATTATACTAGACTAAAATCAGCTTTTACAATCTCAATCTGAAAATCTTAGGTGTAAAACCCCCATCTCATTATCCATCAATGTGTGAAAAAGTCAGTAATTAACGAGCCGTTAATTATGCATGCTTGATCGATCATTTTTTTCTGCGTCTAATTTGAGACAGCTCATAAGTGAGCCTCCACCGCACTTTTGGTGAGAAAATATGGCTTTTAATTTTTTAAATACAAGTTATAGAAAAGCGCATTGCCATTCAAAGGACAGGCTTTGGTGCAAAATGACCCAATTTCTGTGGGCTCCATAACTCCCAAGGGAACAGAACAAAATCCCTAAAATTTAGATTTGTGCATAACCTGGTCCGCCTGCAACAATATCCGCAAATAAAAAAATCGTGACGTAAGAACCAAATGTGCCAAAAATTTGTTGGATTTTGGCAATGGAATGACCCTACGGTTAAAAAACAGTATATGGAAAGCCTCTACAATGTACTTCAATTTTCACCCCCTTGGTGACAGCACTTTTGGTATATGTTTAAAAAACCAGTGATATCTAGTTTTTCCTCAGCTCATCATTGATTTTGAAGTTATGAAAATGGAGCCTGCTCTAGCAGTTCATATGTGTAACATAGAATCATGTGAAGATTAGTCTCAAACATTTCTTTTCCATAAAATATGGTTTGTCTAAGTTAAAAAACAGTAATCTGAAAAGCCTCACACTGTCCTTCAATTTTCACCCCCTGGTTGACACTTTTGGTAATATGTTAAAAAACAAAAAAAAAACCAAGTTGCCATTGTTTAAAAAAATCTGTTTCTTCCTTCATTGATTTTGAGTTATATGTTAATGAAATTATCCATGTGAGTTTTACGTCTGCTTATATATGAAGAGCTCCTTTCCCAAAGGTCTAAATCCTGGTCAAAATTGATTTATTAGAGAATAAGTATGTGTAAAAAACACACATTTTGCACTATTTCATGCTTCCAGCATACTCAGTTCCAAATTTATAGGTTTTTTTTCAGAACATTTCCCCAAAAAATTCAGATTTTTTAAAAAGTTTGCCAATTTCTTTAAGAAATGACAATATATTAAACTTTTCTAGAAAATTGTGGTATTATCAGTCTTAGTAGCAAAATTAACCCCCAAAAAAGAATTGTTTAAAGCGATAAAGGGTTGAACATACTTCAAACATAAATCAGCAGTGGTTTCCGCTCCAAACCACTCAATTGGGCGGCCATCTTGGAAAAACCTCAGGCTTGAAGAGTTTAAACAAAAGCATTTTATGTGTTTTCTATTTTCATCTTCTGCCTGAGATTCCCCTAAAAAATTCCAGCGAATCTTGTTAATACGATCCCGGCTTGTAGAAAGTAGTTTTGGTACAAATTTGGTCTGGCAAATGTTGATTTGGTATTTCAAACTTGAAAGTAAGATTTTTTTGGGGAAATATGTGTTACCAACTACACTTCCCCATTAAATATACTTAGAAATCAGGTGCAATTGCCTTGTTCCACTTTAAAACTCTGCTAAAAACACCAATATTTGCCATTTTCCGATTTTTTATCAATTTTTTTATTTGACATTTTTAACGATCTTTTTTTTTCCGTCCATTTAAAGTTTAGTAGCCAAGAAAATGTTTCTTGCTTTACATTACAGTTGGTGCAATAAATATTATGTTAAACTGCAATTTTTTAAACTTAAAGCGTAGCACAGAAATATGAATTCCTACATTATGGACTTTTTTTTGTTTTCTTTCAATTTTTAATGGCCGTTAACCATGGCAACGGGATGCATCAATTTTTTTTGCAAAACATGCTATGATTTTAGTACTTGTTAAATGATTATACTAGACGAAAAGCCCAGCTTTTTACACGTCTCAGATCTGAAAATATTAGGGTGTAAAACCCCATCTCTTATGCCCATGCATTGTGAAAAAGTCATTAATTTAACGAGCCGTTACTTAGCAATGCTTTAATAAATCGGAATCATTTTTTTCTTTGCGTCTATTTGAGACAGCGTTCATAAGTGAGCTCCAACCCCACCCACCGCACTTTTGAGAAAATTGCTTTTTTAATTTTTTGAAAATACAAGTTATAGAAACCAGTTTGCCATTCATAGGACAGGCTGTGGTGCAAAATGACCCAATTTTCGTGCTCCATAACTCCCAGGGAACAGAACAAATCAACTAAAATTTTAGATTTGTGCATAACCTGGGTACCCCTGCCACATTCCGAAAATAAAAAAAATGCGTGACGTAAGACCACAAATGTGCCAAAAATTTGTTGATTTGGCATGGAAGGACCCCTAAGTTAAAAAACAGTATTTAAAAGCCCTCGACATTACTTCAATTTTTTCATTTTCACCCTTGGTTGACACTTTTGGTATATTTAAAAAAACCAGTGAATATCTATTTCTGTCTCAGGTCATTGATTTTGAGTGTTATGAAAATGGAGGTCATGCTCTACAAGTTCATATTTGTAGACATATAATCAATGTAAGATTAGGCCTCAAAAACATTTCTTTTCATAAATATGGTTTGTCCAATTAACAAAAGTTATATGAAAAGCCTCTACAATGTACTTCAATTTCATTTTCACCCCCTGTTTGACACTTTTGGTATATTTAAAAAAACCAGTGCCATATCTATTCTCAGTCATTGATTTGAGTTATAATTGTATGAAATTAATCCAAATGTGGAAAGTTTTACGTGCTTCATTATAATATGAAGAGCCAATTTCCCAAGTGTCTAAATCCATGGTCACAATTGAGTATTGTAGATAAGATAGTGATAAAAAACACACATTTTTGACCCTAATTTTAATGCTTCAAGCATACTCAATTCCAAGTTATAGGTTTTTCTTCAGAACATTTCCCCAAAAATTCAGATTTTTTAAAAAGTTTGCCAATTTCTTAAAGAAAATGACAAATAATTAAACTTTTTCTATGAAAAATTGTTGTTAGTTCATTCTTAAGTAGTACATTAACCCCCCCAAAAAGATTTGTTAGCGATAAAAGGTGTTGAAAATCTCAAACATAATCATGGTTTCGCTCCAAACCCGTCAAAGTGGCTGGCCATCTTGAAAAACAACTCAGCTTGAATAGTTTAAAACTAAAACAATTTTTATTGGTTTTCTATTTTCATCTCTGCTGAGATTCCCCCTAAATTCCACGAATCTGTGTTATACGATCCCGGGCTTTTAGAAAGTAGTTTTGTACAAATTTTTGGTCTGCAAATGTGATGGATCAAGCAAAATGAGTCGGAAGTCGCAAATATTGATTTTGAGGTATAGCCAAACAAGGAGAAAATGTCTTTGGTTTCCTATTGGTTTTTGCCACCATGCTTTTTCAGATTATACCTTTTGGAATTAATTGGTCAATTTGCATGGTGGTTTCAGCAAAATGTAGCCTTTAAATGGTGCATACAGTTACATGAAAACGTAACATCAGAATCGCCGCCTTCAACTCACATCACAAATATGTTTCCGAATGGCCAAAGTCCACTTCACACAGAAAAGAAATGCATAGAAACCCTGTAAAAACAGATTTTCGTAAAACATGTGGTTTTTGGCTTCTACATGTAAGGATCTTTCTTTCTTTGACAAAAAAATATAAAATGAATGATAAAGTGCAATTCAGTTTAAAAAAGATGATTTTCTCAGACCTATGAAAAGTGGATTTTGGCCCTTTTGGAAACAACTCTTAATATTTCAATCACTGACTCAGTCACGTTTTCAACTTTCAGCACAAAAATATCACAACAAAATACCTCAGTGATATTTCAACTGCAACCTTACAATACAATACCAGCCTTCATCAGAAGTCCACTGACCTCTATTGAATTCCAAATGGACAAAGATACTACAATGTATTGATTGAAGCCCTATTATCTATTTAGTTCAGGATGATTTCTCTTACACGTGACATAGCCTCCCTCACCAGCGTTGGTACCCTCAAGAGAGGTGTAGTATAGTGTTTCTTCCTACAATGCCAATTCTCTTCCATACAATTTTCATGGTTTCAGAATTTTATAATTACCAAAATTACCTAGCGATTCCGTTGTTTCAACGGCCCACCTTCTCCCGCCAATTACATTACAACGGAATAAAACTATACTTCTGTACGTGAATGTTTTGGCAGGAAAAAAGTGGGCATATAACACGATATGCCATTACCTAAAATGATCAACCCATCCCAATCTTGCATTTAAGTACTTTTTGTCACTAATTCCCACATAACAACCAGTGCAAAAATTGTATTGGAAGAAATGCAATTGTTGGTAAGAACATTATACCTCCTCTTGGTACGCTGTCCTCCTTCATCAGTAATCTTATGCCTCCAATTCAATGTTTAACCCGATTTAACAAAATAAATGTTACATGCACTGGTGCATGTGAACAAAATTTTACATGCACAAAATCAATGTTGCATGCACACATAACAATAAAAGCTGATGCAGTTGTACTGCTATATTCATTCATACATATCGCCAAAATATCAACTAGAACCCATTCTATTTGTTTAAGGCACTGTTTTTGCTGCTGCTGCTAAACTGTATTGGCTGCTGCTCTGCTGCTGCTACTAGTACTCTACTACTACTAACTACTGAGTACACACTACTCTACTCCTACTACTACTACTTACTACTACTACTACTACTACTACTACTACTCCATAGCTTGCATTGTTTACATGCCTCAACTTCTTAAATAATTATTATTTAGGCGTCAAACTTCCTAATCAGCTAACATAATTTCTTAAATGTCCAATGAAACCACTACTAGAGCATTTTTTTTAATGCTCAAATCAAAAAATCCAATACAATATGAATATTTAGCCGCTGTTATAGTGTTAAAACAAAAATATAAATTGAGTTTTAGAATACCAGAAAGTAGATTCATTAAAAGAACCCACTACAGAATT
>JAMKCH010020174.1:0-103108 GCA_023653785.1 Ophioderma brevispina
TCTGGCTCATCCTCTTCGTCATCAGCAAGCTCATTGGTCTCATACTCAGAAACTGTCGCCCAACCATGCTCGCTTTGGTCTGCCACTTTGATTAACTTCTGTCTGAAAGCCAGCAACTTGCCAGCCTTGGTCATAAGCCTCCACAGATTTACTCCTCGGTATTAGCGATAGCTTGATCTATCAAATCTGCTACTGATCTACATAAAAGAAATAGCACACTGTATTAATATTGACTTTAACAAACAATGTTCGAATGCACAAGCGAATCACATTGAAACACCCATGCCTATTGAGGTAATGATACCCGCTTCCCATTGCCCACACAAAAATGTCGATGGGGACCTGAACGCTGAACTGAATACCACCAAATCAGACAATCACCAGCACAACTGTGCATCTAGCAAAAAAAATCACACCATATTTTTTTTATATTATTTAAATGTTATCAATTAAAACATAAACAAACAAGCTCCGACATGAGACCATAATATAGCGCATAATTATTAAAAAATAAACTATGATGGAATAACTTAACTGATGAACTCAAATTGTCGCTATGTTCGCCTCACGCTTCCACTTTGATTCAGACCTGGACGCCAATTTCTTCTGAACAGCGTCCAAGTTCCTTACGATGCCTTCCGCCGCCAATTCTTTCCTTAATAGACTGCAAATGATTGTGAAAAATTATTCACTAGCTCGCCTTACTTTGCTTAAAAGTTTCAAGCAAACAGCATGTCTTCCTTCATAGCAGCCGACATTTCCAGAAACAGAAAACTAAGTCGCAGGAAAGCCCAAAAAATATAGGTGTGAACATTGGTGCAACCCGACGTGAAGTGACACATAGTCACGCTACACATGCATAACAGACCCATTCGTAAAGACAAACCGTGAAGAATGTAATTTATTTAATTCGCCGAGGGCGCTCACACCGCATAAATTTATAATCTCGGCCTGATTCGAATTTTGGTGTAAACATATGCTAATTAAGTATTTTAATTTGCATAATTTATGAAATTGTTCCCGCCAGCTTGTTAACAAGTTTTCTGGAGTTTCCGTAAGGCGTATAATTATGTAATTTGGTGAAGGAAGTGGGCTGATGAGTTCACGACCTGATTAGTTTTAGGTAGTAAGGCATATTTTGGTCAAATTGGCCAATTGAATATGCATGATCTAATTAATATGCACAAATCAGCAAAAATGTCACCAGTTGGCCATATTGTGGGTACAATTTATCTTGAGTTCAGTAAGGTACGATTATGTAACTTGGTGGAAAGAAGCAAGGTTGATGATTCTCGACCTGATAGATTTTGAGTGTAAAATATCTAATTATGTCTCTAATTTGCATAATTTATAAAATTTTGAAAAGTTTGGCATTCAACACATGCATTAAGGTTTGTAAGTCATGTAATTATGTACTTGGTGAAGCAGCGGGCTGAGATTTCTCGCCCTTTCGATTTTGGCATATTTCGGGCAAATTAATATGCAAATGAGCTATTAATATGCAAAATCGGCATAATTGCATAGTGGGGGAAAAGTAGTTAAAAAATACCCATGTTTTCATTGAAAGGGTTTTTTTTAAGTTCTAGTTTTTGCATCGTGGGTCATCCTTTTGGGTTCCCTACAATGAGTATGTACACAAAAGTATATTCCTGCATCTTTATTTTCGTAGAAATGCTTGAAAGTGCAAAAAACAAATGAAGCCAGCAATTTCCGTTTAACAGGACTTGGTGGTCAACTGTGTTAAATTTGTTGGGGATGTTGAATGCTAGGTTAATCTCTCAATGTGTAACCTTCATGAATATGGACCTTTTATTTCAACATACTCAGAATGTGTGACGATTAGTGAGAAAATTTCCACGGAGCGGTAGGCATCAGAAGCGGTCTCGTGTTCTGTCCCAGCATGCCTTTGCTTCAATACAATTTGCACTATTGTCTCATGATTATTAGTGGCCTAATAAACAGACAATAAACATGTGCAGCCGTGCAAAAATGTTTGAAGAAGCATTGTGGGAAGAACACATTACCTCCTTGGTAGGAATGGTCCAATCAAAAGGATTTTTCTTACTTGTTACTTCACACTTTCAGATTATGTTAAAGGAAAGGGTCCTTTCATGTAGGACTATCCTGGTTTAAACCCAGTTTAAATCAGAATAGCTTATATTGTGGACCAGAGGGTGTTTTCAATCCAATCCCATAATGCATTGCAAGTGCCTATACTGTACGGTACAAACATGTCAGTACTTAGGATTTAAGTGTCTAAAGTCAAGAACTTGAGGACATTACATGATCATGTGAAAAATTCTAAGTACTAAATGCTTTGTGGGCTAAAATGAGCGTAACAGTCAGGGTTTTTATGTGAGAAAGGGGTCTCAGAAGATGAGATGATAAACCGACTCCAAATCTTTATGGATCATTCCATTCAATAAACAGGGCCAGAAAAGAATACACTCCCCGTGACATATTAGTGAAACTATGATTTTCAGTCAGTGCAATGAATAGATTAACACCAGACATTGGAATGTTCTAGACTCTCTGGAAAAATCAATAGTTTCACCAATTATGTCATTCCCCAAACCCAAATATGAATGCTTTCTAGCCCCCTTGTAGACTTGACACCAACCAATCAATTTCTATTTGCATTTCCCTGGGACTTTTATGAATAGGCTTTGTTGGATCACATGACCATTTGAGGTGAAATTTTCCAAACTGGTGCATTGTGGGGTTGACTCAATACAACCTTGGTTGTGGACAGTCCAGAAGTAGTAACCTAACCGAACATGTATTCCTGTCCAATGAAAGCACACCTGTATATGACTTCCTTTACCATATGATAGGAGTGATGATGTGGCCAACCCAGTGGGAAAAGACATGGGTATGATGTATCGGTTGTAGTGAACAGCTGCTAGCCGGCAGCAAGGTATTCAGAGCTGAGACAACAAACAAGTTTCAAGCAGGTTAAACACAACAACACCTAGTGGTATTCAAGGCCGATATGGCATGACGGTTTGGGGTGTGTATGTGTATGGTTTCCGCTAGGTGGGGAGGGCGGGTTGGGCCTTTCTTCAAAAATGCAGTTTTTATCTTGTATTGTCAAGCAAAATTGTTTAACCCTAAAGGCTAGCATCTATACCCTTAGCTCTCTTGACCTTTACCCTGAACCCCCCTCCCCCCCCCCCCCCCCCCCCTATCCCTAAACCCTATATCTAACGTCGGGCTCTACAACAATTTAATTGATTATTCAATATTGGGGTATGGCATAAACGTGTACGAAATGGCCATAGACGTGGTTGAGGAATAGCGCCACCCAGAGGCAATTTTTGGTGAGGTTACCGCAGATATATACGTAGTGACACAGGGAGGATGAATATAGCTTGAGAGCATCAAATGACTGGTGATCTCGTGAGTACAATTTCATGCAGTATGCCTCACACGTTCTGGATCGCGAATAGCCTTTCCAATGTCTTTAGGGTCCAGACTAGTATAATCATGTGAATGAAAGTGAATCCATCGAAGATATGTAGGTTGTACCACCACTACACGGATGGCTGCCATAAAGATGAAAAAATCTAGGGTGCACTATTTTTGAAAACAATCTTGAAAAAAGTTGTATCTCAAATGTTGAAGAATGCACTAATTCTATTAAGAAAGTGGTGAATTTCTTGTTGACATTGTGAATTTTTGGACTTGAGAGCTTGCAAACATGAAAATAATGGGACTTCAGGAATTGCTGAGGTTGTATAAAAATCAACTCATATCGGTAGTGAAATGAGGTTCTTTGAGAAAAAGGATGTTTTGGGGTCGATCAGTAAAGAAGAAATTCCTTCAAGGAAATCCCACGACTTTGCAAGTGGCTATGGACAATACAGCATGTGCCAATATGTTGATGATGCTCAAAAAAGATCAGTTGTAAATACACTTTAAGCTGTATCTTAGGGGAACTGTATCTTTTTGGGGCAAATGTATCTTTTGGGGGAAACTGTATCTTTTTGAGGGAAAATGTATCGTTGGGGGAAAAATGTATCTTTAGGGGTGGGGGGGGAAAAAATTATCTTTAGGGGAGATTTATGTCATTTGATCTTCTTCCTCATATTTTGCCCACTACAACTCTTGGTCCCATCGGCCCAAATTAGGCAATTGTGAGAAAATAAGTTATGACTTCCCAAGTTCACCGATGCAATCAGCTATTGCTAAAATCCTTTACATCCCTAGTGAAGCTGATTGCAAGGTTGCAAACTTTTGTCAATGCCACATTTCTTTGATTTGATTTTCTCTCTCCCTATGTTTTTGCTGTATTGCAGTTTTTGGCAATCCCACATTGGTTGTGTGGAAGATCAGATCACTTACTGAACACATCACACGACATAACAGAGAAATAAAAGATGATTCTTAGAATGGCTGCTCTCTTGACAAATTGAACCACGGCGGTACGCCCTCATTCTTCCTGCAAATAACGGTATTGTTCCTGTTGAACGCAATGAGCATCTGGACGTTGCAGGCACGCACAAATGTAGCGAAAAAACGCGGTATGATGCGAGCATATTAAGCTCAAATGGCATCAATTGGCATGGTTATATATGGTTTTTTATCTTATGGCGTGGTCCTTTTGGAAATGTGCTTTACAGAAATACATCTTGTATGCATGTCTGTATGTACAATACACAGCGGGTGTAATTGTCCCCGCCGAACGAAGTTGGGAGGTTCGTTTGGGAGGGGACTATAAAATTGGGCTCTGTCTGGTAGTCGTCCGTCCGTATGTTATGTCCGTATGTCGTGATACAAAAAGTGTTAATTATCTGCAACATTTGGGATATCATTTTTTCGGATGGAGTAGAGAGCCCAAACTTTGGTATATTGTAGAAGGGGGAAACCCGCCCACGCTACTAACCATGTAATTCTTTCACTCGGGTCACTCCCCCTGGGTCTGCAGGGGTTATGGGAGGGATAAAGACTCAATGAAAAAGGTCAATATTGCCACAGGAAATGTAACATTTGGCCATATGTGCACGTTGTATCTGGAAGTTCGGAAGGGTGTATAGAATTGAAGTAAGACTGGGTCGGAAAAGAAAAAAAGAAGTAGCGGGATGATGAGGCAATTCAGTAACCCCTAATATGGAATGACTAACAATGTAATAACATACAAACACAAGAATATGCAATTTTTGCCGGTGTTATTTCTGCACCACTGCAACATGCCCACAATTATGTAAAATAATTGTGAAATTCAGAGTACACCTACTCCACAGAATTTGGGCAAAACTACACTACTTCCAACCATAGGGCGGGGGGGCCCAGCCTTAAAGAGAACCCGATCAGGAACAGTAGCCGGCAGGGGCAAACTTTAAAAAAAACTCCATGAGGTAAAAAGTGTTTGAGAAACCTGATTGGCTCCAGGCTTGCTCTCGCGCGGACCAGGAATCTTTCCTCCCCATAAAACAAGTGTACACTAACCCACCCGCGCGTTCACACGCCGATACAAAAAAATATAAAAAACAATAAAACCTTACCAAAAAAAATAGAGGTGTTGTGTGAACAGTGGTGCAACCCGACGTGAAGTGACACATAGTCACGCTACACATGCATAGACAGACCCATGACTATGAGACGACGTGAAGAATTTAAATTTATTCGCGAGGGCGCTCGAACAAGCATAAACGACCCTAAGTAGTGACTATGAATCACCAATCGCAATAAACATCAACAACACAAGAAATGCAATTTTTGAGTCCGGTGTTATCTTCTGCACCACTGCAAAAAGTCATTCATGTTATCTGAAGTTAAAGTCAGGGAAAATTCATCGAATCCCCCATGATTGTGGATTTGACAGATAATAAAAGCTCGAAAAAGCTACCTTAAAATAAAAGTCAATTTGCGACTCGGACTTCCAACGCCCGTGGACGCTTGAATAACCTCTCTTCTATACCAGAATTTGGAGCCTCTGAGGCCCCACCAGATCGCAAACTATGATACAGAATTTTTGAAAGTTCGCCATATGGGCTTGATAGGCCTCAAGAATAACCTTCACGAACAGTGTGTAGGGAATAGGCTGAGATTACTCTCCTCAAATTGAACCCACCTTAATTGGCAGATAAATACGGAAAAAGATAAATGCATCTGAACACTATCTATGGAGTGACACTAAAGAGAGATGGCGATTCCGCGTCATGGACATACATGTGGATCCAATTTTTCTGCTTTTAGTGATATTGGTTTTATTCTAACTCTGACATTTTGGGTGTGTTAATGCTTAGTGTAGCTGGGGTAAAATTATACCTCTCATCACTTTTTGTAGGGAAGCCATTGATAATATTACGACATGGAGTTATGCATGCGCGTCCTGGACATTCCGCCGACCTTCCACATGTTTTGCCACACTATGGAAGTCAACTCAAACCTCTCTGAATTTAGAGGGGAGTTAATGTTAATTGCCACTAGCAGTATAGTGTGAATGGTTTAGCGTACCTCCGTACCCGAATATTAAACACCAAATTGTACAGTATTATTCCACAACTTGGGGCAAGTCACTCATAAGCAGCGTCATGGACATTTAAACTTTTTGCGTCATGGACATTACTCTCCAAAAACTAATAGTCTCTCTACTTTTTGCTTTGTGTAAATTGATGTTGCTATGTTGTCCCTTGGACCAATCTATTGGAACGTTGTGATGCAATTACACGTCCTTAAAAGTAACAAAGATAGCTTGTAAATCCCTTAGAATTCTGCCCAACCTCTCGCTGTCGCCCACGCCCCCGTTTTCTCCGGCGATGAGAATGACAACGCGGCGCTAGAACACGACGGGAAAATAAAGTTGACAATTTGTGCCAACTACTAAAGTCCCCTGAATTTACAATAATAATCTTACATTTTCCTCTATTCGTTGGCCAAAATCTAGTTCAGATTGTTATGATACTCACTGTCAGTCACTGAAAGATTTTAAACCACAGTTACCAGCAAACTTTCACTTTTATTTCCCTCCCTTCCTTCCCTCTTTTTTCCCCCTCGCGCTGCCTCGGGTTCTAGCCCCATGCTGGCCGAGGCCTGCCATCTCCATTTCCTGTGTTTTTTTTTTATATCAGGGGCTCTTTCTCGTCTGTGCCTGGCCCTTTTGGTCGTGGGTAGGCGTTGACTCTGCGCCCCCCCCCCCGTCCCCGCCCTTCGTGATCCTTGGTTCAGCATTCCTCCCCCCCTGTGCTCCTGCCTACGCTGTCAAGTCTGCTTCTTCCGCTGATGTATGTAACCACTACCAGTCTACCCGTCCGCCTCGTCTTCTACGCTCGTTCCATTTTTTTTCACCCTCTTTCCTGTTCTCTGGCCCTTCGTCCCCCCCCTGCCTTGCCCACTTCCCTCAATCCTTCACTCCCTTGTCTCCCTTTTCGCGGCAGCAACATCTGATGGCTTGCGGTTGGGCCGGCGAGGCTGCTGGCCCGGGGCCCTCTGGGTGGTGCTTGCGTTGGGCCGGCGGGCCCGGGGTGTTGCGCCGGGGGCGAGGGGTGTTCGGCGGGCGGCCGCCACAGTCGTGGATGGGCAGGGCGCCCTGTGTGAATTGGGCCGGGGGACCCGGTGGACTTGGGGCCGGGGCGGCATGTGTGCATTGCGGCCGGCCTGTGTGCCTGGGACGGGGGCCGAGTGATTGGGAAGGAGGTGTGGTGTGGGGAAGGGGGCGATGGGTGTTGGGGGAAGGGGCGATGGGTGTGGGGAAGGGGAGGTGGTGGAACGGGAGCGCGAGGGTAGTCGTGGGAAGGGAGGTGTTGGACAGGGAGAGAGATGGGTGGGGACGGGGCGGTGGGTATTGCAACTGGCCGCTGGGTGTTGGGGGTGAGATGGGGTATTGGGCAGGGGGTTTTAGGTGTTGCCCGGGGGGTTGGGTGGGTGGTGTGTGGAAGGGGGTGGGTGTTGTAGGGGATGCTGGAGTGTTGGTAAGGGGAGCTGGGTGTTGGGCCGGCACGTGGGACGGGTAGGATGGGGTATTGGAGGCATCAAACTGACCGCACGGTTGTACACTTGCATGAACAACTATGCGGTTTCATGGTTTAATGCACTGATGGTTGTATATTACTTGCCCACTACACTGAGCATGAGTTGTATGCACCAAGGATTGACATGTGGCGTCATCCCATTGCTCTGAAAAGGGTTGAAAGTAGGCATGTAATGCGTCATGGACATTACGTGTATCACGATGTAATGTCCATGACACAATGTCATGTCCATGACGATCATTGGCATATTTTGAAGGTGGTTATGATTTCTTTTTTTCTGCTCAAGGGATTGCTTATGATAAACTAAAATAGGATTTGAAGTATCAATAATATAATCCTTTTTACTGAGGAGTAACAAAACTAATTAGCATAAAATGTCATGGATATTACATTACATGTAAAGTCAATGGAGGAAAATTAACATACAAATGACCACCCTTCAAAATTCGTAATGGCATATATGGAAAACGGAGGAAAAGACTTAAATTAAGTTTAGATATGAATGGCCCAGACATTATTCTTCACTCATCAGTTGAAAATAATGTCTGAAAATGAATTTCAATTTTTGGGATGCCGGAACAATCACTATGGAGCTGCACTAAAGAGAGATACCTCTCTAACATACTGTCTGGGCATGCATTAGAATTTAAACGGGCAATGAGAACAGATGAACCTTCCCTATAAATATCCGTTTTACTCGATGAAATAAAAATAGATGCATGAGTACTATAAAAGGTGATGTCCTTCCTCTTGATACGCACGAGTTCGTCAAAGCGTAGAAAACCTGCGAAAGCTTTCAAACACATAGTCACTGTCCTAATCGCCATCAGGTTTTTGATAGAAAGGTCAGAACAATGCATACCAACCATTTTGCAAAGTATATCAGCAGTAATTGGTTCCTTTTTTTATTCTTGGGGAAGAGAGTCTATGTTTCAAACCCTCAACTGCATTCTTAACAATAGGCGACAAACATGGATCAGCAAAACCAGCAAGCTTATGAGCCCACGATATAGCAGCAACAGTTTTTGTAATGGGAGAGGGCGTGACAGCTGAGTGACTTACATGAACCAAATATAAGGATATAAAATAAGGGTTGGCAGGCAACTTAAAACCATACTTGCAAGCCCATTGGCACCAATTGTTGAAAGCGCCTCCATATTGATTCGAAGTTGAAACTGCTCTAGAGTCCAAAATCACCCCTGGTAGCTCTGTAGCTAATGTAGAGAGATCCGAATGAAGATCGCAATCTGAGTTAGCCCACACTCCACTCTTGAAAATAACATTAGTGGCTGTTAGAAGCCTGGGTTGAACTCTGGAACTGCCCTCGTCTGGTCGGACAGGATTCCTTCCAATGGCCGAATTTCCCACAAAAGAAACAGGCACCTCTGCCGCCTTTAATGGATGAACTCCCAAGAAAAGGACGTTTAGCAGAAGATTGAGGGTCCCCGGTATATTCTGCTCCTTTCTGAATCTCTTTGCAGCTTGCTTGCTGGCTTGCTTTTGCTTGATTTTCTTCCCCGCACGGTATTCTGCCCGCTGAATCCTCTTCTCATCATCTTCGTCATCAGCAAGCTCATTGGTCTCATACTCAGAAACTGTCGCCCAACCATGCTCGCTTTGGTCTGCCAATTTGATTAACTTCTGTCTGAAAGCCAGCAACTTGCCAGCCTTGGTCATAAGCTCCGTAGATTCCTCGGGATTAGCGAGAGCTTGATCTATCAAATCTGCTACTGATCTACATAAAAGAAATAGCACACTGTATTAATATTGACTTAACAATACAATGTTCCGAATGCCAACAAGCGAATGCACATTGAAAACCAACCATGCCTATTGAGGTAGGATACCGCTTCCCATGCCCACACAAAAAGGTCGATGAACTGAACGCTGAAATGAATACAACCAAATCAGACAATACACCAGCACAAACGTATATACTAGCAAAAAAAAATCACCTATAATAAAAAAATAAACCATAGATACAATAAAAAATAAACAAACAAGCTCCGACATGAGACCATAATAGAGCTCATAATTATTAAAATAAACTAGGAATGGAATAACTTAACTGATTGAACTCAAATTGTCGTCTATTTCCCTCACGCTTCCACTTTGATTCAGACACGGACGCCAATTTCTTCTGAACAGCGTCCAAAGTCTTACGATGCTCCGCCGCAAATTCTTCCTTAGTAGACTGCAATGATTGTGAAAAATTATTCACTAGCTCGGCCTGACTTTGCTTAAAAGTTTCAAGCAAGACAGCAATGTCTTCCTTCATAGCAGCCGACATTTCCAGAAACAGAAAACTAAGTCGCAGGAAAGCCCAAAAAATATAGGTGTGAACAGTGGTGCAACCCGACGTGAAGTGACACATAGTCACGCTACACATGCATAACAGACCCATTCATAAAGATGCACCGTGAAGAATTTAAATTTATTCTAATTCGCCGAGGGCGCTCAACCGCATAAATTTATAATTCTCGGCCTGATTAGATTTTGGGTGTAAATATGCTAATTAAGTATCTAATTTGCATAATTTATGAAAATGTTCCCGCAAGGCTTGTGTACAAGTTTTCTGGAGTTCCGTAAGGCGTATAATGATGTAACTTGGTGGAAGGAAGTGGGCTGAGGAGTTCACGACCTGATTAGATTTTATGCATATTTTGGGCAAATTGGCCAAATGAATATGCAATGAGCTAATTAATATGCAAAAATCAGCAAAAATGTCAACATTTGGCCATATTGTGTACAATTTATCTGGAGTTCAGTAAGGTGTACGATGATGTAACTTGGTGGAAAGAAGCAGGTTGATGAGTTCTCGACCTGATTAGATTTTGAGTGTAAAATATACTAATTATGTCTCTAATTTGCATAATTTATAAAATTTTCCCGCAAGGCTTGTGTACAAGTTTTCTGGAGTTCTGTAAGCCATATAATGATGTAACTTGGTGGAAGCAAGCGGGCTGAGGAGTTCTCGACCTGATTAGATTTTGGACATATTTCGGGCAAATTAAATATGCAATGAGCTAATTAATATGCAAAAATAGGCGTAATTGCTAGGTGGGGGCAAAGTATGTAGTACCCATGTTTTCATTGAAAGGGTTTTTTTTTAGTTCTAGTTGTTGCATGTGGGTCAGTCTTTTGGGTTGCCAGCCTGTTTACATTTCTTGGAAAATGTGAAAACAATTAAAATTCAGTCTTCATCCCTTTCCAGACCTCGTATGGTCCCAAATTTAAAATGTGGTCACATGATTTTTTTCAAAAATAGTGTTGCCAAATTGAATAAATTATCATATTTTTACTAAATTTAGTGAATTTTAAGGGATTGACCTCGTATGGATCCCAAATTTAAAATGTGGTCACATGATTTTTTCAAAAATAGTGTTGCTAAATTGAATACTCATATTTTTACTAAATTTAGTGAAATTTAAGGGATTTTTGCATGATGAATTTTAGAATTTTTTGAGTCATTTTACCATGCAAACTACTTAGTTGCCACATGTTTCTCTGACAAACCTTTACTTTTTTAGGCTCAATGATGCCTTGTTCTCAGGCCCGTAGCCAGGAATTTATTTGGGGGTGTGCGGATTTTGCCAGAAGTGGACCTTTTTTGTCGAGAAAGAAAAAAATTTCGGCTCGCTGCGCTCGACGGTTGCCCCAATTTTTTTACCGTCGCCCCAAAATCTGAAGGGGGGGGGGGGAGACGGAGCGATGTAACATCTTAGGCGTTAACAAAACACTATAATAATAGCGGCAATAATGAGTGCTAACCACTGTATTGACCAATAGTAGTCGGCTAACCACAACATTGACAATCACACGCGCCAGATTTAAACACACAAAGCGGACCTTCAACATGGCGAACCGGCCCTTCAACATGATAAAGCGGACCTTTGTCATTTTTGGGGGGTGCGTCGCACCCCCCTGGCTACGGCCCTGCTTGTTCTGCTTCTTGCATCATCTACGCTCTTTATTGCTTATCATCAAGCTACTCGCACTCATATTTCACTCGCACTCATACTTCCACTGCACTTACTAATCCTGTTCACTCCAAATTTAAACATTTAATTGCATGGTTTAAGTAGGATGGTCTAGTGGTCCCAAGTTTAATAGAGTGTTGGCCAGATTTAAGGGGGGTGGTCTGATGTAGTTCAATTTGTCACTTCTAAGTGATCGCGACAGTCGGCGGGGACATATTTTACGCATCACGTAAATACGAGTTCGCCTTGTATCTAGTTGAAATCAAGAATTTAAACCGGGCAGGAACGTGAAGTAACATTTCCACAAGTGCTAAGAAAATGCCCCGGAAACTGCTTTATTGTGACAGGTCTTGAAGATGTACAAGCATTGTGAGCTCAAACACACCAGTTTGAAATAAGATATATATGCGTGATATTCAATCTTTGCCATTTCAGCATGCTTTTACCAGACCTGATTTACGACCTCATATGATGAGAAAATGGCAAAAAAGCAATCTTGATTTATTATAACTTCTCCCATTAAGATTATGCTTTCCCTCTTTTAGCATGAAATAATGTAATTCCTCCCTGGGAGCCAGACCAAAAAAAAGGTCACTTTAAAAGAGAATTGTGGGGCAGATTTATTATAGGGTCGTTGTCTTCTTATCGTGTCCAAACATTGTGGTTCTCAATATGATCCAGCCAGAGACGGGTACAACGTCTGGCTGCTTCACTGAATTCCGCAAGGTCCTTGTTTGTGCATTGTTGCTCCAGCAGTGGGCAGACCAAGAGATGTTCCATTGTCTGTGGTGCTGTTCTACAACCACAGGTAGTGTCCTGATCTGCTTCCAGGTAGCCCAACTTCTGCAAGGAAACCTTAGATTGGCCAATTCTGGTTCTCAAGGGTAAATCAATATAACAGAGTCTGCTTGCAAATTGTATACTCGCATTCCATGCTTGATATTAAGAAGTTGCAAATTAATTCAGAATGGACATTTTGATTGGTCTCAAATGTTTAATTATTCACTTGTAAAATGTGTGATGGCAAGGCAAATCATTGTGTGAGCGCAACAAGGTCATAAGTGCAATAGCTGCCATTTGTCAGAAATTCCAATCAAACATGCCATTATGCCAAGTCTTTGGTCAGTGGCTCTTGAAATGGTTCTTCAGGTGGCACAGTCAACTGAAGATCCATTTCAAGAGCCACTGACTCAAGGAGAGATAAATTGAGTTAGCCTATAATTGCCGTCACAATTCCTTTTCTGAAATAGGCGTCTACAAAGGCTCGCGAGAGTTGCTGCGTGTAAGCGCAGACTATGCATTTCCTTTACACGTTGTCATGGTTCTGTCTGGCGGGAGTGCTGGCGTAGTCTTGACATAGAGAAAAGGAATTATGACAGAGAGTATAATACATGGCAGCACACAGATGTATCACGTGGCAGCTATTGCACTTGTTGCACTCACATGACAAAATGGTCTTGTTGGCCACAAAAACATGCAGGCTGTTCAAATTCTTTTTTTTCCCAATTACGACACCGGTATAAATATTGAATTGCTTAAAAGTGAAATTGGTCGGTATGCTTATCGGTATCATAGCAACCTAATGGACATTTGATTACTCGCCTATGCTTAGAAATCAATCAATGCACAAAATAGGTTAATGGTTATGGGAACACGGCTGTAGTCTATACAGGGTAAGATGGGAAAATGACCTTTGACCTTTGTGCTAGCCATAATCTATAGGCCTATTTGTCTTGTTGGTAGTGAATGACATAGCCTGTCTTGATTTCATTGGAGTTAGGACAAAAAAAAGGGAAATTTTGAAAGTATTATGCATTTGTGTATGTTGGATACATTGCTACTTGAATGTTCTAACATTCCATTATCGTAGAATATAGAATAAAACCTAATAAATCTGAATGCCCGTTAGTCCATATACATAAACTACGCGGAATAAATCGCATTAAGAATGACGGCTGTCGGTAGCTGTGTAACCTCTTTTTGTTAGTCGGCACAAATCGTTGTGTGAGTGGAACAGGATCATATGTGCAGTGGCTGCCATGTGATTTACCTGTGTGCTGTCATGTATTAGGATAGCTCTCAATTTACCTTTCCTCGAGTTAGTGGCTCTTGAAATGGTTCTTCAGGTAACAAGTCGCCTGTCACAGTTATCTTGACAATGCTTTGTGAAACAAATAAGGGAACAAAGTGCAGTTTTGAGTATTGCAGCTTATTATTACAGAATAAGGTGCCATATTGAGCATTGCAGCGTATTCCTTATTATAATTCCATCATGCTTGCTTGGTCTGGAGCCTTTGGCAATGTGTTTTTTCAGTTATTCCAACACGTTTTGGAAGGAAACAAATAATGAATTAAGGTGCAGTATTGAGTATTGCAGCTTATTCTGTTTCATAATTCCATTATGTTTGCTTGTTCTCAATAGGAATAGAGCTGTTGGCAATGCATTGCTTTCTCAGTTATTCATTGTGTTGTGGAAGGAAACAAATAATGGAATAAGGTGCAGTCTTGAGTGTTGCAGCTTATTCCGTTTCATAATTCCATTATACAAATAGAGCCTTTGGCGATACATTGTTCTCTCAGGTGTTCATTGTGTTGTGGAAGGAAACAAATAATGGAATAAGGTGCAATATTGAGCATTGCAGCTTATTCCTTATTATAATTCCATCATGCTTGCTTGTTCTCAATAGGAATAGAGCCTTTGGCAATGCGTTTTTTCAGTTATTCCAACACGTTTTGGAAGGAAACAAATAATGAATTAAGGTGCAGTATTGAGTATTGCAGCTTATTCTGTTTCATAATTCCATTATGTTTGCTTGTTCTCAATAGGAATAGAGCCTTTGGCAATGCATTGCTTTCTCAGTTATTCATTGTGTTGTGGAAGGAAACAAATAATGGAATAAGGTGCAGTCTTGAGTGTTGCAGCTTATTCCGTTTCATAATTCCATTATACAAATAGAGCCTTTGGCGATACATTGTTCTCTCAGGTGTTCATTGTGTTGTGGAAGGAAACAAATAATGGAATAAGGTGCAATATTGAGCATTGCAGCTTATTCCTTATAATTCCATCATGCTTGCTTGTTCTCAATAGGAATAGAGCCTTTGGCAATGCGTTTTTTCAGTTATTCCAACATGTTTTGGAAGGAAACAAATAATGGATTAAGGTGCAGTGTTGAGTATTGCAGCTTATTCTGTTTCATAATTCTATCCTGCTTGCTTGTTCTCAATAGGAATAGAACCTTTGGCAATGCATTGCTTTCTCATATCAGTTATTCATTGTGTTGTGGAAGGAAACAAATAATGGAATAAGATACACTATTGAGTATTGCAGCTTATTCCGTATAATTCCATCATGTTGTTTGCTTGTTCTCTTTAGGGATAGAACCTTTGGCAACACATTGTTTTTTCAGTTATCCCAACGCTTGGTGGAAGGAAACAAATAACAGAATAAGGTGCAGTATTGAGTATTGCAGCTTATTCCATATCATACAGGGTGTCCCAGAATGATTAGTACCCATCGATACCCAAAATGTTTTATTTTTTTCCATAGAAAATCAACAACATTAGGTAAGCTGGTTTAATATCCAACTTCATTATACTGTAACCTTTCATAAGAATTTTGAATCGTGAAAATCGGACTAACCAAAGTGAAAATACACTCAATTGTGTTAGAGGTGCTGATTTCATCCTTTGGGCTAATTGAAAAAAAAATGTATGTGTACTTTTACCCTCTTCCTGGCAAGCTTTTTTACAACATGCTTTAGTCCCTTCGGGAATTCGTTATTAAACACTCAAAACGTGTGATTGTGGTACCAATAGAGAGCTGTGGTCCTCCTTTTTCCTTCGATACCAAAATGGGTACTAATATGCCCAGTACGACGTCAAAATGATGTCATAAACCTCGCTAGACAGTAAAGCTCAGTGGTTGCCACACAAGCATTAGGCCTATTCTCTTTTGGTACTTTTCTGCAGAGTAAAGCACTAAAATCCTCTGTATGTATATAAAAGCTGTCTTTATCCATGATTTAGAGCCAAAACCAGCTTAAAAATCTGATAGTCCTAATATTTTGGTGCAAATTGAATTTTCGCCAATTGTGCACTTGTGTTTTCTGAAATTGACAATTATTTGCTACCTAATGGTCTTTATGACGTCACTGTGATGCCATAAAGGGCATGCTGGTACTTATCTTGGTATCAAAGGAAAGAGAATGACCAGATCTATTGGTACCAAAATCAAAAGTATCAAGTGCTTAATAAGAGATTTCCAAAAGAGGATAATGTGATGCAAAAAAGGCTTGGTAAGTCGAGGGATAACACACACATGCATTTTTTTTTTCACTTTGCCCAAAGGATGAATCAGCACCTCTAACACAATTGAGTGTATTTTCACTTTGGTTAGTCCGATTTTCACGATTCAAAATTCTTATGAAAGGTTACAGTATAATGAAGTTGGACATTAAACCAGCTTACCTAATGTTATTGATTTTCTATGGAAAAATAAAAAATTTGTTCTTTTTTTAATATTACAATTATAAAGTGTTAGTATTTTGTAATTCTATTACAAAAGGTTGTTGCCGTTGTTGTGGGCCATCTTAAGGGTGCAACGGAGAGATTTTGAGGCACCCATATATTGTGTCATAAATTATTTCATAAGATTATACACTCAATAGAATTTCCCTTACCTTGTGTTTGGCTCAGACATGTCTCAGAAGAGAGAAAAAAGGGTGATTTTGATTTGCTTATAATTTTTTATTTCTTACTTTTTTTAGGCTGAATTTCGTATTTGCTCCTATACGAATTCGAAATTTCGCAATTTTTTGTACCAAAGTAAACATTCTCATCTTAATCCTTTCGGATGGGCATATTTTGATGGAAAACGTTACATCAGGTCAAAAATCAGCACTTCGATTTTTTTTAGGGACACCTGATATGTGAAATCTCGCGTTGCACCTTTAAGTCGCAATCTGTTTGTGTTTGTGTCGCGCCTGCCTAGGCCGAGACACATAGGGATCACTTTGTCCACTGTAGTCTGTTGATGTCTGTTGTCTGTTGTGAAAAAGGGTTAACATTTGCCTGTAATACCCTCATACTTTGATGGATTTAAACCAAACTTGGATCACAGGTGCAACATGGCATCCCCCATTTTTTGATGAGGTCAAAGGTCACATGCCATGGTCAAAGGTCATGTGAGGTCAAGTTGTAAAATAGGCTGAAAATGTAAATTTGACCTAATTTGAAAAGTTGATGTTCAATTGGAACCAAACTTGAATCATAGGTGCAACATGGGATCCCTCATTTGTTGATGAGGTCAAAGGTCACATACCAAGGTCAAAGGTCATGTGAGGTCAAGTTGTAAGATAGGCTGAAAATGTAAAATTGACCTCATTTGAAAAGTCAATTGGAACCAAACTTGGTTTATGGAGTTTACATGCAAACTCTCATTTGTTTATGAGGTCCAAGGCCACATATCAAGGTCAAAGGTCGTGATGGGCCTATCATTCACTAACCGCGACGGCAGGTGACACAAGCGGTCCGAGGACCGATGTATTTTTATACATTGCATTGACAAAAAGTCATTTGCATTAATTTGTATATGCTAATTTGTGTGTGTGCTAGGTGATAGCCTATGGAAACAAATTTATTCATTGGTCATGTACCAACATCCCTGCAAGATTGAAAGTTATATTTTGAAAATAAAATCCAATGTAAATGGTCATGAAATTATGGGAAAGTCATTAGGATTAGTCAGTGAAAAATCCAAAAGAGGGCCATGTCCCTAAAGCTCAGGAACAAGAATGCCTGGTGGTTGCAGTATAGGCTACAGAGTAACAAACAAGACAAATATACCTTTGAAACCAATTATAATAACAACAAGGGTAAAGTCCATTATAGAATTTTGAAAAACCGGGCTTTGCAAGTCAGTATATTCTGAAGTATTGCAGGAGTCTTGTCGCAACCTGGGAGTAATTATTTTAGTTTTGTCAATTTGAAGGCTTCCATACATTTTTGTGAGTGTGTTCGTGAATGCTTAGTTTCAGGTGTGGCAGTGAACAAAAATTCTTATTTTAGTGGACAGGGTTTAGTAAGCAACACGGCATATCATTGGTTGTTCCATCTTATATTACGATATTAGATAGTCGTCGTCACGCAAGGTTTTATGCGTTCGTGTAACGGTTACCGCAGTTGCAAGCATGCTAGTATGGGTTGGTTCATTTTTGACAGCGGGGGAATAATTTTTGCCCTTTTTAACTACTATATTGAAATAAATATTTCGGTGATTAAACACCAAAACTAAATAAGTGAATAGAATAAAAGATAGGGTTTTAATTTGTTGTTTTGCCCTATCTAATATCTTGTCATATTGGATGTGCAATCCAATATTTTATCGTAGTGGATACCGGCTGCCCCGGCATCCACTACTTCAAAATATTGACTTCCCATCCATTGACACGATATTAGATGCAAAACAAAAATCCTACTCTTTTATTCTCTAATTATGATTACATTTTTTTTCAATTAGCACATCAAATTATTTGGGTAAAAAAAAATCCATTTTGGCCCTGAACATAAGGCAATACCTATTGTAACAGGTGTAGTGTATCTCAGGCATAAGGTAAATATATGCAGGAGAGTTGGCTATCAAATATAGAGATGCGCAGTGAAATAGTAATCTCGTGGCATCTAGATGGAATTGTACCGATGAGGTTCAGGTTACTACAATGACGGGGGCCATGATAGCTTAATGATAAGCCCTTTTATCAAGAACCAGCATGTTTGCTGTAGATTCGGTTGTTCAGTGAGAGGGTCACCATTCCAGACATGTGACTGAAAAAAAAAGGTTAAAAAAAAGATTTTGAATTCATAGCCCTCATCAAATCTTTGTGATTTTTTGGGCATCCTTATATAAAAATCCCCCCCCCCAAAAAAAAAATCCTGGGGCCTTTTGATTGCAAATCTGCCATTCATTGAATTTGTGTGATCTTTAAAACTTCCAGATAACCCAAACTTTGTGATGGTTATGGGTTGGGGTGGATCACCCTTTGTGTCTATATTATACCAAGGGTTTTGGAAAAAAAAATTAGCATACATGTATTTTTTGGGTCTTATTTACAGGATTTGCCGAGCCAATTTGAAAGTCTCTGATCAAGTATACTATTGATTTTGTGTCCTAAATGCTTGTGTACATTCGCAAGTATTTCCAAGTTTATGCACATCACACAAGGCTCATTAGTGCTAGTGCTGTGCTCAACAATGGCATACGATGACACATTATTATATGCTGGCCGCTTATCAAGGTTCATCATATCGAAAAAAAGTTTATTTGATGAGGTCGATACATGTGCATTTAATCATTATACTCCCCAATTTATTATTAATTTTTTATTTAAAAGGAAAATAAGCTTTTCTCAATTTCCAAAGGGGGGGGGTGGTCACGTTTCTCCTGTCCAGCTACCCAATCATAGACACTGACCAAACATGATTAGAATGAAAATACTGCTCTCAAATCACACTTGATTTGCAAGATAGAGTAGATATGAAATATGTAGCCAGTAAGGACTGTTGTATAATAAAGGCACATGTCTTTTATGTAGGTCTAATGATAAGGTTCACTGATCGTGTATTAATATCGTAAGGTCATTTATTATGGATCTATGTTTATTATTGGGGCTCCTGTGTGTGATGTGGTGAGATGCATTCAAATTTTATTCTTGTACTATACTAATAATTTCGGAAATAACATATAAAAAACATAATTCTAGTAATGATATAATTAGCATGAATGCCATTTAATAAAAAAAATACTTGATAATCGAACTTTAAGAAAAGAATATCATCTAAAATTTGTGTTCTCACAGAAAGAATATAAATGGGGAAAATATTGCAGGGTTTAATTTGTGCAAATTTCGACATAATATAAAGTACACCCTGTGTGTTTAATCGCAATTTCGCGCAACAACGAACATTTCCTTGTTGTCTCCATATGCAAAAAATACTTCTTTAAATTTTCCCATTACTTAGCTATGAAATCAGATCACTAGACCCCCCCCCCCCTGCAGCCTGAGAAAACACAATTTGTATGGAACCTTTAACCTATCCCCAAACACATGTCAATGAACAAACCCTGTCCCAGTATCTCTGGAAATTTATCATAATGGAAATTTTGCACTCTGCATACACGTGATTTCAGAGCAAATATGCCTGCACTTCAGATCTAATTATGAATTCTATGACATTTGAAGTCAATTCCGAAGTGTCCGGTTATATGCACATGAATGTTCCAAACTAAACATATCCTCTCATTATTAACCAATCGGGCTTGACATGACATGTTGTGTGTCAGTATTCACAAGACATACAGGCATTCAGTATAAACCTTGTGATATTTGCCTTCACAATGAGCTCTATACTAATGCGTACTAGCTTGCATTGATGCGAACCAATATGGGGGAACGTTACACTCTTTCATTTACATTTGAATGTACATGTCAGTGTGATGTCTCTAATATGACAGTAACAATTACAAGAAGCATTCTTGATTATCACTTAAAGGTGCGTGTTCCGATGTCTTTGGGACCCCTTGATTTACCCCGGACGTAGTACAATTTTGATATCAGATGAAGGTTTGTATTTTTCTCATTGTTTGTCCTGAAATTTGTAAGCCTTCCAATCATTTCATGCCCAATATATAAACAAAAATGCAGTTTTAATGGTTATCACCAATCTTGCACAGTATTGAATAGGGCTTTGAAATATGCATTATTGCTTTCACCCCATCAAACTGCAAGTTTGTTTCCACGTACTTATGGGGATATGTGCTAGTGTCAGCTCTCATATCAAGTAGAGAACACATATACATAATCAGAACAAGCACCCTTTAAAGGTATACATAAATGTATTGCTCATCAATGATGCTATCCAACTAATTGAAGATGAACCAACAAATCTTTTGCATAATTACAAAATAAAGCATTTTTTGCCCTATAATTAGCTTTTCATCACGTAGCAAATTAGAGTAGGAAACCGCATGTTCTCTGCATAAACTGTCTCTCAGTCTTGTCCCATTCTTTTTTGAAACTCGCAGGTAGGCACGTAATGACTTTCTTGAAAGTTCATTTTGTGGATTTTGAAAAATTCTGAGCAGATGTATTGCGTTTTTGGGGCATTTTGTTCAGCCTTTTGTGTTTTTGGCATGAATTGTGGGTTGGTAGGCAAAGATGATGCTGAATTGTCTGTTGTCCTACAATGTAGCCACACAATGTTTTTGTGAAAGGTGAAAGCCATGGCTTATCAATCTGGGCCAAGATAGGCATGCATTTGGCCAGCCTAGTCTGATAACCCTTGGCAGTAAATCTAGCTAGAGGACAGATAATGTTATCACATCAATTAGCACTCTCACAGTTGGGATTGCCTTTGATTTGAAATCAGGGCTATAGCTCTACTGGTAATATACCATTTTTGTTTTCACTTGACCATACTTGGTTTCATTTCAACCTTTTATGCTTTTAATTAGCGTGTTTATATGTTTAAGTCCTTTTCATCTTCTTATGAACTCTAGTTGTGGGAGATATTTGCTGAACAATACTTTAGTCAGCATACCTTTTTTCATCAACAAAAATCACAGAAAGATATTGTTGGTGAAACTTATATAACAATATTGAATACTCGGTATATCGTATTTGTCCACAAAAAACTTGATCAATCAGGCAGGCAGGCCCTTAGCCTTTTTCTGCCAGAAGGGTAGTTTTAGTTATTGTTTCCCACCAATTTCTTCCCCAGTGTCTAAGGTTCCATGTGCCCCTTGTACCAGTGTACTTTACACACATTCCCAGTTGCTCTGAGATAGTGCTGAGTTAATGGCACGTCCATTCACCAATGCAAATTTTCAGCATATGGTTACCAAAGAGCACTATAATACAGTATAATGCCTGATCTTTAACCTTGCACTGTGGTTAACCAACTTGAAACAGCCCAAATTCCCTCACTTCAACCATCATAAGTGGCCTTAGAACGCTTAGAGAGTGTATTTAGTCCATCCCACAAGCATCAGTTTTTTTGTATACATTTCACCTCAATAATCTCACGTGATCCCGGCATGTATCCCCACAACAATCCCATTTTAATACATAAAACTTGGCCTTTTACACCCATTCCTGCACACCAAGCACTAGTACTTTATAAATTTTAATCATGGAAAGGTTTTGTGCTCCTTAACCTTCTTGTACAACTCCCTAAATACTGACATGTGTTTAGTACAGAACATTATAGGCCCATTGCAATGTTTTATGGGATTAGTTCAAACCACCCTCTGACTATGAAGCCAGTTAATGCCACCAATTGTTATTTCTTGGGCCCGTCATGATTCATCTACCTTGTAGCTTGTCACTATTACTGAATTGAAAATGTTTTGCTTTTTCATATTTTTTTATGGAGCAAAGGTTAAACCCTAGTCTGTAATAGTGGGGTAACATTAGCCCAATTTGAAGTGTCAATAGTTGAAATCGGTTGTATATTTGTCGCATTACATTGATGTGTTTTTTAGTAATTTTGTAATAAGTTGACCATTCTACAATACTCTGTTTATCAACACCACGGTCCTTGTTGACAGTTGACAAAACCCAGGTGATTGTTCCTTGTTCAGGTAAATTCCACCACAGTCATCAATACAAACGGTTGACCATGGACTTCGAAATAATTTTGGTTCAAGTGATATAGCACCATTTGCAAGCAGAGTGATTACTACACAAATATTATAATAGTCTTAGACAATAATGTTATTGAAAGTGAAACTATGGCAAATAAGGGGAACAAATTAAGAGAAGAAGAGTTAGGATTCATTAGATATCCCGAGAAGGGTAATTCCAAAATTTCAGTTTGATTTTGAATGAGGCGGTTTGATGTTATTAACAAAAGTTTATATCACTGTGCCCCAGAGCCACTGTGTTATAATTTTTCTGTCCCCCCCTTTACCAGACAGAAAATACAAAATGACTAATTTCTTCCAGATTAGATCGAATTTGGCCAGTATGATTATAGAAATTGCGATGTATGTCAAAATCTAACTCTTTGGGTAAATTCCAGGGGAATGAGGCTGTGATTCACGAAAAGCCATGTGTTGAAGTGTTGCGTTCAATAGCATGTTTATTTAACAAAAATAAATTACCGGTAGAACAAAAAGAAGTACATTTTAATTTAGCTTGACAAAGACTAGCTAGAAACATTAACTTTTTGGCCAATAGAGAATTTAAGCAATGTGTGAAAAACACTTTCATCATCATCCTGGAACTTATATAGTAATTATGACTGAAGTAATGTATGATGGTACTATTCAAAGAGGTACAGATCTTTTATTTCCTATCCCCGACTGTAATATTTTCTGTATATGTCACAATCAAGCCTAAATTTAAGTGCAGAACCTCTATTCCTTATGGCCGAAGTCCTTTTTAGGACTCTTCTTGTTAAATTTTGTTTCTTATTTAATGTGGCAAATTAGATTATAGTGTAAAAGACAATGACTAATATTAATAGATAGCATTTGCTTGTCACACTATAGTTTATGTCATATCAACTAAGAAACATACATTTTCTACTACCTATTTCTTTGACACTTGATCTTGGAAAATTGTATGCAATTGTGTGAATGTTTTTAGTTGGTTTAAAAACCCCAGTTTGTCCCTGACATTTTTACTCTTTGAAGTGTTAACAGAATAAAGAGAACAATTAACAGATTTTGAACAGAACATAAACCAAAGATTAAATGACTTGTACATCAGAATCTAAAGTACTTTATGGAATCATCACTTTTAGAGGAAAAATGTATTCTATTGAGATCTGTATGAACATGATCAAAAGTAGAGCGGTTATTATTTTCCCCGTTCTGTAGCATGCGTTGTTTGAAAAAATCAAGTAGCTATACTTTATCTGCAACATTCTTAACCTCAAAGCTACTTACTACTACTCGTATCAAACAGTCAAAAAGTAGATATTGTATGCCTACTCCCTCCAATACATAAATTTTAAAAGTAATCAAGTCAGGGCCCTACAAATCAATGAAATTAATGTGTTGAAGTGTTGCGTTCATTGGATTTAACTTTCAATTAATACCAAAGTTAACCTATTAAAGTTAGCTTGAAACACTACCTGAATCACAATAACTGTTTGCCTAATTGAAAGAGCATTTTATGTAAATTAAAGCAATGGAGAGTATGTGAAAACAAGTGGCATCATCAACATTGAACTTAGTAACTGTTTACTGAATATGTATGATAGTAAATTCAAAGCGTATAGAGCATAGAGCGAGGCGACGAAAACAGAAAACCCTGTTTTACCGGGCTAGCCAGACCTTCCGAGTAGGGTCGATCGGTTGGGCGAATTTTTTCTTTTCTGGAGCTCAAATGAATATTTTTACAAACAATTATTTCTAAGAAAATTGCCAAAATTGATAAATTTGGCTAAAAACAGGCTGATTTTACATGATTTTTGGAAAAACTAAAAAAAAAATTCTGCAAAACTGAAAAATCGGGGTCGTCGGGCCCGTAAAACAGGTTTTTTTTATTTCGTCGCATGAGGGTCAAATTATTTTTTTTATACCCCCAGCATACAAAAAATTGTATTAATGTGCCATTTTCTATATAAAATATATAGGGTACTTTAAAGGATGTTGTTGTTGTCTTTGAATGGCAATTCATATTATAGGTACTGCAATCTTGATGCTCGGGTTTTCATATTTCAACTACTTGACATTCGATTTAGTTTTCTAATCCATATAATTTTAATATAATCCAATTTTAACTTAAACTCTGAAGCCAGGATAAATCTTATGATCTCTATCTTCTGTTCATGTGCACGCTCACAAAATGTAGTCTTTTGTGGTGTTATGTTGTTTTAAATATTGCCTAATCCAGAGAGGGTCGGGGGCAAGCTTCCCTCCCCCAAAAAATCTTGCCCTCCCAAAAAGTAGTGATTTTCTGCACACGCATGCCAATTTACTAGTGAAAACAACATAGACCTATACAATACTAACAAATTTTAATATGTGCTTCCCCCCCCTGAAAATGTGCCCCCCTTGCCCCCCTGAAAAAATGCTGAGTCCCCTTGGGTTTTAAAGTAAATAGAGAGAAATAAGTTTTCGCCACGATGGCCCTGCTAAGCTCCAATTTATAATAAAGGGTCATCGCACACAGTTGTTGGATGAAGTACTAAATTTAATTTGCCTTTGTGTAATTTGCGTCGGTGGCAATCACTTGTAAATGTACGCGAGCATATACGGGATGCCTTTGTACAAGCCTTGTACGTTTTCTGCGAACATTCGGAGGTCATTTGAAATCCTTTTAGAAGTGACAGCGATGATCCTTTAGGTCGGCAAATTCCCACTTCCAAAGTTCTTATTTGGGACATGCTTAAATGTCTTCAAATTTATATTTTGTAATTGTTCTCTGTTTTACTTTCAAAGATCCATTTGACACTTTTTCAAAAGAAGATGGTGGACAGAAGTAGCTATATTGATCTCAGTGAAAGATTGAACAAGTTAGTGACTGTGGTTAGTTTTTTGAGTATCATTGTTATGAAGTAAAACGTTTCAAAAGTGCGTCAAAGTCCTAACCCCTTGGACACCTGATCTGGCTATCTATTCTGCACTCTTAAGCCTATGTTTGAAGGGTCCATAACTTATCGTCCGTGTACCTTTTGCCCAGACCAGGTTTTGGTTGCTGTGACATTGTCTAGGGGAAAAAAGACTTCCATTCCATGAAGGGGCTCATGTTTATTCTATTAAAGCCTTTAGGATTCTTACTTTTATCCGTGGTTCTATTTCTGTCCATTTTCGGGGGGGCGTGCTGGGGGGAAAGTATTTGCTTCATGCCCCCTCAGTCAAAAGATCAGTTGCACATGGCCACTCTACACGTGGTTAGGTACGTAATATCATAAGCAAATCAAAGATACTGTACCAGAATTGCAGTATGGTTTACACAGATGTATAAGCACTATTTTGATTGGTTACTCCAGAGGGCCATTTAGTTTTATCCTGTAATGGGCCAATCAGACAGATCTGGGGGGGTATCATAGGAGCCTTCACTATCTGTAAATTTTAATAAGACAATAAGATTTGCAGACCGCGGTCCCTCCGTTCCTCGTCTCACCCCTTCCCCTGGCCAGGTGCTTTTTAGAAATGACCAGTTTATTAGGACACAATGAAAACCTACACACAGTATGACCTGACATTAAGGTTAATAGGTAGAACTGGTCCATATCAGTGGTATGCGGAGTTTACTACTATTTGGTTGTGCATTTTGCAATGTCGGCCTGTCTGGTATTTGTTTTACTCTATAACCACCATTTCTACACTGAGGTACAAGGCTATATTTGTGCAATAAGTAAGCATGTACATTGTTATTTACCGCAACACATACTCCTCCGTCAAAAATGTAAAAAAAATCCTTTAATTTCTTTCAAATAATTAGATAAGACCATAGGAAAACCAACAGCAAAGAATTTTAATGCATACACAAATACTGTACTGACACTCAGTATAGTCCCACCTATTTGTAACCTGAAATTCAGCTTGAATTTAGTGGGGTTGGGGTTCTAATGGGGATTCTTCGCACCCCCCTGATACATTGAAACCTTAGGTGAGCATCAACAATTTCCCAGCCTTTCAGAGCTTAAACTTAGTCTCAAGTGTTGACGTGTTATGCGTGACTGTTTTTACTTCACCGAATGGTGTTCCTAACATTACATCTGTCACGCTAACCCAAAGGGAAGAGACTGGGTTAAGCATCAGTGCTCAAAAATTTAAGAGTACTACTCTTTTCATGGAAAACCTCAAGACCACCCAAAATAAACCCCTACATCACATATAGAAGATATTACACAGAACGCAAGAACCCCCCCCCCCCAAAAAATCGAGACTTGTTTACAAATTAAAGAGACACATTATATTTCAGAAAGAACCAGCTCAATTTTTTTTAAAACCTGTTTTCTTTTAGCATAATTTCAGATCTTTTTATTAGAAAAACTGAATTGGAATAACAAACAACAATGTTTATGTCAAAAGTCATTAAGGTTAGAATTCAAATTTTTCCTGTCGTATACAACAGAAAAATCAAAGCATGCTTTTCTTGGGGAGGATTACAAAGTGTCAGTCAAGTTCACAAAACATAGGGTTTCTCTTTTTACTTTTTTTTTGGCCGACCATAAACCTTTGAAATATACCCAAAGGGACAAACAACGATTTAGTGATTCGAAACATCGAAAAATCATCAAAATTTGTATTTTGGTAAATTTATTACTGGCATGGATGTGCTAACATAACCTGCAAGTGGTTGGCTTGAAATCTGTATATTAAAGACAAGGCAGTACCATTTATCTGATGCTGTAACTTATATGTGCGTATGAAGATTAGAACTTGAGATAAAAAAAAGCCTTTCCCATGGCCCAGCTGCAGCTGTGAATATCCCAGATTTATAAGCATAATATTGTGCACCATGACCTGTTCAGTTTGACCTCAAATACAAATATCTTATTTTTTCTGTACTGGTGTAAACCACAATCAGCTGTTTAGTGTGGATTTTGAGACGCCATCGCTGTATCTGTTTGTGGGAGACGGTATGACAAATTTCCTCAAATACTTCATTTTTTTCACTATTTTGTGTTTTTGTTCCTACTTTAAAAGTAGTTATATGGAATTGTAATACTTATCTTTAATTTATAAGTTAAAACCATGTAGTTCCACATTTTCTTATTCTCTTGCATTATCGTTGCTTATCCCTTTGACAACCGATCAAGTGCAATTGATAGAAATTTATATCCTAAAAAATCTCCTGTCCCTTTAAGCTGCAGTGACATACCAATCCATCCATGTAGCTATAATAACACAAGATTGGTTCATGATGTTTGCATATTAATTCATAATATGTAACATTGACACAATTTATCACTAAATCCCCTGATGAAATTCACACATGAATGCTACGCTCAATGGAGATGACATTTGTATTTAACAATAATGTCTGCTTTTAAGGGAAGTGATACATGAAGCTAACCTGACGTTTATTGAATGTAATTTTAGCCTTTTTAAGCCAACCTTTTCTAAACGTAGGGTTATTTTTCTAAAAAGAAAGATAATG
The DNA here is from genome assembly GCA_023653785.1 of Ophioderma brevispina. Lineage (NCBI taxonomy): Eukaryota > Metazoa > Echinodermata > Ophiuroidea > Amphilepidida > Ophiodermatidae > Ophioderma > Ophioderma brevispina. The sequence continues at coordinate 28,072 of JAMKCH010020174.1, forward strand.
TAATTAACCTTAACATGAGGAACGGAATATTGGCCAAGGCTTGTTTGGGTTCATATGATTGTGTATTTCATGCTAAAGTCAAGTATGGTCATTACAAAGCATATTCCATGCAAAAATAATGTTATTGGTTGACCCAATTTGTCAGAAGAGACCATGCATTGTCTATGAATTATTTGATCAAAAACAAACAAAAACATAAAGTATTAAAATGCACTCAAATGACTCAATGTTTTAAGTTCCTAAAATAACTCCAATGCATAATTACCTAGTCTAAATTGTTGAATTAGACCTGACAAGAGGGGGCCATTGCCATGTCTATAAAATCTTTTAACCGGCCTCAACATACCTTTGATCATTTAGTCATGTAACCCAGTTTTAACATTGTTAATGTAGACCAATGAAATTAACATTTTTTCACAAGTTCTTAAGGGGCGCTAGCCTATCATCACCCTCGACCCAACATTTCACACCCACCAAGACTGATGATTTTGGTAAAATCCATTAAAAACCTTGTTTTTTTCTCAGTTGCAAAATATTTGGTCTTACCTTGGTGTTAAGATATTCATAATTGTGATACTAAGTAAAAGACATGTTTGCTTAATAAAGCTGTACAATCCTGGTAATCCTTTGACCCTCTTATAGAAGAATTTTCACATGCTAGGCCTACATTTTCATGAGGTTTACAATAGAGGATGAACCAAATTTTTGACTGAATCTTTCCATTATGATGCACAGCTAAAACTATGTTTATTTACGTACCCCATTTTGTTCAGTACTCTATGGTCCATTTTAATACACGCAATTACTTACTACTCTACTCCGGCATTGAAAATGGTATGTCAGATTCAAATGAAATCTTGGAATTAATATATTTGGTGATGGCCCTTCCTGTGAGACGGAGAAAAGTATTTTGTAATCGGGTGGGGCAAAATATGAATACGCAAACTAAATTCAGAACTTGTGAAATTTCCAATTCTATGCTCTTCCTGCCTGATCCCAATAAGAAAAAAAACAAAACAGTAGAGCTGTTGATAAAGCTCGCTTTACAGAAGAATTTCCTTCGAGATTCCTGTATTTTCATAAGTATGCACAACATTCAATTAAAATGTTACAGCAGAAAAATTCATGCAGGTTAAAAAATACCCTAATACACTATGAAGTTACAATATGCTTATCCTACAAATACACAGTCAGGGGGAGTTGGTATTTGTAAACATGCATTGACATGAAACGGACCTTGTGTTGCTCGGGCATCATTGATTATTCATACCCAAAAGCCAGGGGGTGTATTACTAAACTCCAATGATGAATGGAAGTTACTGAACTGTGACATGGGAGTGAGACAAACTCTAGCTCTAGTGATTCACTGTGGAGCTGTGTGAACATAACCAGAGTCTCAATCTCCATGAAAAAGTTCAGTAATATCCTGTATGACAAATTTTACTAAACAGATACACAAGGTTATAGGTGGTGCTAGTTAATTCCCAGTAACTCTTTTGGGTCTCTCTCGGAAGTGTGTAAATGGACTAAACTGTGTCTTGAGGATGATGAATCGTAGATTGCGTTGGGCTTACTGTAGCTATTTAATCCCCTTTTATCAGTCCGTTCGGAGTCAGCTTATTTGTAAGTAAATCAATTTGTTTTACACCTCATAGCATGAAAGTGAGACCATTTCTTTTAAATGGGTATCAGTTGCTGACAATTGTGTGCTGATCATAACGAGATTCCTGCAGGAGAGCAGAGAGACAGGAGAGCGAGACATGGGGGAGAGAAGAGAAGAGAGGAGAGAGAGATGGCATGTAAGATGTACTGAAACAATTATTTTATCATGTTGCATTGTCTTTTTAGCAGGTGTTCGGAAAGAGAATTTGCAATCACTTTTGTGTATGCATTGTGGTAGTCCATTTGTAAGTTTCAATTTGAATGTCACTGTCCAATCACTATCTATCTATCGACGGCCGCAGCCGAGATGCTGTCACCATGTAGACGCCAAAGGTCCGGTTTGTCATTAGGTGGGGATGTCAGATGGATTCCTGTGGATGTCTCGAGCAATCACATCACTGTAGTTGTTTTTAAAAGGGGCGACGACCCTGTTTTGGCATGGTAACTTCCACATGTTTTTTCTTATGAAGTCAGACTACTGGGCAATATGCCGACACAGTGACCGGCAATTCGTGCACGGCGTTGGGGCAACAGAAGATGAAATTGGAGGGGATATTCCATATATCTGTGCTTTGGTATTGTGCTCACGCCAGGCTATGTTTTGAACTCGCATAATAGCTTGGTGTAGGTGCCATCAGTCTATCCTGTAGATCTTTCTTCATGGTCCAGGTCTCAGATCCATTATAACAGGATACTCTCTACACAGGCTCCTGTATCAGAAGTATTCATGCCTGTGAGTTGCAATTGAGACGCTACCAGATGCCAGCGTATAGTGTAGGTGTAGATCTCCTTGCAATGGTTCCCAACGATGATTCCGCAAGCGTGAGTCCTTTCAGGCTCGCGTTGACAGGTTTCCCCATTGCGTCCTTTCTTGCCTACTGCACGCGACAAAGGCGAGTGTATGGGAACACACAATATCTCTTGAAGTCCTTGACTTTGGGAGTTGGCTACCCATTGCTGTGCAGATAGGTGGTTTATGATTTATATTCTTCTCATTGAATATGTGTCATATATTCGTCTTCTTGGCCTTTAGAATGTAGGCCGACTACATGTGTTTTATATTAGTCCGATTCCGCAAGTGCTCCCTCACTTTAGCTTGATTCAAATAATCGTTTGTGTGAAAGAGAACAATATTCTGTAGCAAGATAGTTTGATATCATAGAAATGTTATTACCAGATATGTTGTGTCTGCCATGAAAGGGCGTGACCAAAAAACAAGCAGATTTTGTCTTTGAGAAATAATAGTTTAAACACGTCAGGGTTCGCCAGTTTCTCCGAGGTGGAAAAAACCGCGTTTTTTCCGCGGTTTTTTCACTTGGAAAAAGAAGAAAAAACGGTTTTCTTCCAGTTTCTTCCACTGCAAGCGGAAGATAGAAAGAAAAAAGCACACTAAAAAAGTCATTTAAAAAAATTATATTTTTAAAGCCAATGACTTACACCTTTTGGTTTATATTATACGTGAATGAAATATAGTAAAATAATTTAAACTAAACATTCAGGGCCCTACCTTTAACAATGACAATTGCAAAATTAAACTAACATGTATTCACAAGGCCTAAATATAACAAAATTACTGGAAGAGAAACTGATTTAGACCTTTTCAAGCTAGCAAGGCCAGGCAAGACTCCTTGAAAAGGACTTGGAACATATTACAATTTCTTTAAGGCAAATGTTTATAGTCTCACTAATCTCAGGTCTCCCCACTAAGCAATACAAAGTTTAGATATGTATAACACACAACATTTTTTAAAACAAAAGAACACTAATGGTTGCTGCTTGTCTGATTTGTTTGTTTTAAAATTAACAAATGGCCATACAGATTGTTTATAAGGACTTTTCATTGTTTGCATCTACACTTAAACTGTGATATTGTATAATTGTGCGACATGGAAGAATAATTGGAAAATGGGTTACAAGTATCATTGTATTAATTTGATTGCCAAAGGACTAAAACAATAATTAGTTGAACAAATTTACTATTACTGCCCAACGGTAACATGCATAAACATGTAAATAATTTGAAGAAAAAAAGATGTGCCAAGTAGTAACTAAAGTGCTTGATGATTTGAAGTGCAAAGCAGATATGAATAGTTTTGTTGTCATAATACATTTTAGCTAAATATAGGTCTGTCATCACGTAGCAAATTAGAGTAGGAAAAACCCAATGTTTCTTGCATAAACTATATCTCATGTTCTTGTCCAAATCTTTGAAACTCGCAGTATGAGTAATGAATTATCTGAAAAAGTTACTGTTGGGATTTTGCAAATTTCTGAGCAGATGTTGTGTTTTGGGATTTGTTGTCTTATGTGTTTTTGGCCATGAATTGTGTTGGTAGGCAAAATTGTCTGTTGTCTACATGTAGATGAATGCTCCGTGTGAAAATGCTGAAGGCCACCGCATTATCAATGCTGGCCTAGAGAGATAATGCATTTGGAAGCCGAGTCTGATAACCACTTGGCCAGTAATTTCATGCTTTATCTAGGTAGTGGTTATCGTTGATTTGGGTGCCCGAAGGGTGCGTAGATGTTTGTTTATGTTTCACCCAATATTATATCCCCCAGTTCGAATCTAATTAGTTCATGCTACTGCTCTGTATCCATGCTTGTACATTTACGAATCAGTCCGTTGCTGTCTATGTAGTATTATAGTGTCATCTTATAGACTTTTATTGCAATAGTGCTTTCATTCTAGCAAATGCAATGTTTCGATAATCGGCCATACACAGGCAAGTTTCCAATTTGGATTTATGAGTGCAATCAGTAGTTGCATAACTATGCTTGAACTTTAACTTGCCAGCATGTGTTGTTATCTGAAACAGCCAAATCTCCTCGATTTCCTTTCATACTTGAATCAATCATAAGTGCCTTAGAACACACAGCTACCTAAGAGAGTCATATTTAAGCCCATGCCCCGCACATCGCATCACGTTTTGTACATTTCATCACTCAATAATCCCATTGCATGATCACAGCATGTGCCCCACAAAAAATCCCCATTTTATAAAAACTCGACCTTTTACACCATTCCTGCCACCACCAAAACACTAGTACTTAAAAAAAATTAATAATGAAAGGTTTGTGCTCCTTAAACCTCTTACATGCCATAAAGTACCGACATATGTTTAGTACAGAACATAATAGGCACATTGTTTCCAATGTATTATGGATTAGTTCAAAACACCCTCGTGCTACTATTGAAGCCGAGGTTAAATGCAACCACTGGTTATTTCTGGGAATGCACTGAGTACATAACCTTGTAGGCTTGTCACATATTACTGAATGTGAATTTGTGTTTGCTTTTTTTTCAATATTTTTTGTTTTTTTATGGCGATATTTGATTTTTAAATGTTATTAAAAGTGTATTAATTTTATTTAAACCTGGTCTGGTCTTTAAAGAGGGTGGAATTCGCCAATTTTGACAGTGTTATGGTTGTTGTGTTTGTTGTGAAACATTAAATCGGTTTTATTAGTCGAGTTATATTCATATGTATTGTAGGAATTTTGTATTAGTTGACCATTTTAAATACTATGTTATCAAACACCACAAGTCATAGTGACAGTGACAAAAAACAGGAGATTGTCCTTGGTAAGGTGTAAGGGTAAATTGCCACCACCAGAGTTTGGACCATGGACTTCAGAAATAATTTAGTTCCGTGAATAGATACCATTTGCAAAAGCAGCGGTGAGTGAGTGATTACTTGATAATGTAGTCTACATGACAATAAATGTATGAAGTTGAAACTACAGGTTAAGTTGGGGGGTTTCAAACACAATGACATACGAGGACGTGCCACAGACATCGGTCCCATTTTCAGCCTTCTGCTTTATCAATTGACCCCTTTTTTCACGCCAATTGGGTCTCCGTTGTTATAGCAATGGGTTGGTTTTTCAACTTTTCTGAATGTGTTGGAAAAATTAGCCGATTTTCTCAATCGGAGGAAACCTAAAATTTCTAACCAATTGATTTTTTGGAAAATTAGTCAATTTCCTCATCTGAAGCCAAAAATTGTCCAATAAATTGCCTTAAAATGTCAAAATTTTGCAGTTGAAATGGCAATTTTAGTATGTAAATTTGACCTAAAATTTGAACTCTGTTATAGCAATGGTCCATTTTTGGCCAAAAAAATGGTATTATAGCTATGGGTCCTACTTCCAGATATGGAGGCAAGTCCGACTCAAACCAAAAGGGTTGAACCCCCCCGGGGGTTTTAGTAGGGAAAAATTAAGAGAATGAAGAAGTTATGAATAACTCTCATTAAAGATTCACACACGATTGACAAACTCCCTGTATGCATGTCCACATATGGAGCATTTGGTCGTACCGATTGAATCTTGAACGACATAAAATATCTATAACAGCAAAATATTTTGCTGTTCCTTGGAAGTTGAAAAGCAAATAATAATAATAAATAATATAAACAGGTTCCATACACTAACAATATTGATTTTTGTTTTTTTTAAAAGTAATTGCCATTTTAAAAAATTTGCCATATTTGTGCGTTCTTGGGGTAAGGTGTTAAACAGGTACATTAAGGTGCAACGAGGAGATTTTGAGTCACCCAATGTTGTGTCTGTGTCATCAAAGTCTTTTCATATAGATTATTAGACACTCAATAGATTACGTACCTTGTATTTAGCTACAGAAAGAAGAGACAGAATATGTTCTTATACTTTTAAATTAAAAGAGAGAAAATTTAAAAGAGAGAAAAAGGGAGAAAAAAAAAAAGGGGATTGTCGATTGTGATTTGCTTGTATTTCATGGTAAAAATCATAGGCTGAATTCGTTATTTGCTCCTATACGCATTAGGAAAATCACAATTTTTGTACCAAAGAAAAGAAACATTCTCAGCTGCTGATGGAATCCTTTCAGAGATGGGGATATTAGATTTCTTTTTGATGGAGGAAAGCTCTAATCAGGGCAAAAAAATCAGTCAGTACTTTGCTTCTTTAGGGACACTAATATGCAAAAATCATCTCGTTGCACCTTTAATACCACTGAATGTCATAAGTTTACTAGATTGGGCATTGAATAGCCTATGTCACTCGAAAGTAGAGTAGAAGTAATTAGTACAGGAATTGTAAGTGATGAAGAAAATTATTTAAAAAAGACCAAAGCCAGATTACATGTGGTATTATTTTTGTGGAGTTCACACATAATAATAGTTTTTAAATTACGTTTATGACAATGGAAGTAACATTTACGAGTGCACAAGGATGATAAAGGCGCATTTTTTGTCTTATCATAAACATATATAAACAAAAAGGGCCGTATTCTCAACACGATGTTTTAAATAAACGGTGGTAGGCCTAAACGTGGTAAGTAACAACGCACGTTTTAAAAATCCGCAGTGTTTTTTAAATATTTAACAAAGTCGTGTAGCTAACCACTGTTTTCAACGCGAAATATCATACATCCGAACTGTGATTAATATGCGCCTATATCATTAAAGTGTGTTGTGGTGTGAAAATATTTATATGCAAGACAATGCCTTCCGTATCCGTAGTGTTGGCAACGCATGAAACCCACGGGTAAATTTCAGGAATGTCGCGTTACGCAATTGAGCTTTAGAATTTGTTGAAGGGGGGAGACAAAAGGCCCGGGGCCTATTAAAACATGCTAAACTGTTTTATGTCGTGTGCTTTGGTGCTGCAATTGCTATCTTCCATACTCTAAACAGGCATTAAACACGAGCATGAAAATAGAGCAAAAGGAAAAAAAATGGACGAGAGAAGAAATGAAAAACGAAGGGAAAGGACTCAGAGAAAGAAAGAGAAGAGAAAAATAAAGGAGGTAAGGGGGGGTTAACTTGTCTAACCAAGAGTATCACATAGAGCGGAAAAATACTCCAGGCATTTTGATGTGAATGAAAACGTTGAAGATTAAACACGCCTTTTCTAAAACTACCCCCGGAATCAACGTCTAAGTTTTTAACAACTTTTTAGTCATGTTTAACGATGTTCGCTCTAAAATTTAAACAGCGTTTAATGTTAACCATGCTTTGAGAATTCCGTTCTACTTTTTAGCGGCGTTTAAATAATTGCATATTTAACCAGTGATTAGCGTTTTTTTTTTAAACATCGTTTTGAGAAAAAAAGAATACGGGCCAAAATTTTGGGCTGTTCATTTCAGGGGTGAATTAATACTCTGGTATGCAAGTATAAAGATGTAAAACACCCGGCTTGAAAAAAAAAAAATGGGAAAGGTAAAAAATTTAAAATTCTGAAATTTTTAAAGTGACCTTTTTTTAAATAGTAAACAAGTGTAGTAAGGTACATTTCAGAAATAACAAGGCCACTTCAAATCAAATTTTTTAAAGGTGCATATTTTGTGCTCTCTCTAACACCTCATTTTTTGTTATGTTTATGTTTCATTAGAGTAGATATCCTGAAAAGATTATTCAAAAATTCAGTTGATTCAGATGAGGGCGGTTTTTTGATGTTATTAACAAATTGTTTATCTCGCGGTTTGCCCAGAGGGCCAAGGCCACTGGTTATAATTTCGTCCTTTACGCGGAACAGGGGAAAATAACAAAATGACTAATTCTTCCAGAGTAGATCGAAATATGCAAGTATGATTAGGAGGAAAACATGCTATACTTTAGCTAACGGGCAGATGTGTAAAAATCTATTCCCAACTTTTTGGGTTAAGTCGAGGGGATGAAGCTGTGGATCACGAAAAAGCCAATGTGTGAAGGATGTTCTGCGTTCATGTAATTAGGACTTTTCTAAAATAGCCATGTTATAAATGTATTACCGTGTTTATAAGACAAAAGAAAGTAACCTTTTAAGTTAAGCTTGAAAAAGATTAGCTGAAAAAAACTGAAAAACTGAAAAAAAATAAAAATGTAAATTTATGTAAATTATTTTAACAATTTTGAAAACATTTATATATCAAAGACCTTATATAGTAATTATTACTGAAGTAACGTATGATGAATATTAAAGAGGTATAGATCTTTTGGATTTGTATCTCATATTGTAAAGTGTTCAGGTAATATGCAAAATCAAGCTATTTAAGTCGAAGAAGCTATATTCATTAGAGCAGCTTGTCCTTTGTAAGGACTCTTCTTGGTAAATATGTTTCTTATTTATGTGGCAAATTAATATAGTGTAAAAAGACAAATGCCTAAAGAGTCATGGTCTGTTCAACACTATAGTTTATTGTCATACTCATATCAAATAAGAAACATAATTTTACCTATTCTTTTACATTGATCTTGGAAAAGTGGTATTGCAATTGTGTGAAAGTTTTTAGCTAGGTGAAACCAACCTTTGTACAGGCATGGTACTCTTGAAGTAGTGTTAACAGGAAATTAACAAGATAACAAAGTTAAAACAGATTTTGAACACAGAAATAAACAAAGATTAAATTAATAGTAGGGCCTAAATCAGCATTCTAAAGAGTACTTTGTGGAATCATCTATTAGAGGGGAAAATGTATTCAATCGAGGAGCTTGTTATTAACATGATCAAAGTTGGTGCGGGTGTATGGGTTGTGTAGTATTTCCAATGTGCATGTTTGAAAAAATCTACCAGTAAGTGGAAGTAGGGCTATATTTAACTGCAAATGCTTACTCAAAGCTACTTACATGAAAAATCTGTCTCAAACAAGTCAAATTGTAGATATTGTAGGCCTACTGACTCACAAGTACATACATTTTAAATGAAATTGTTTTGTTTTTTATTGTGAAGGAAAGAAGAAGAAATGTTCTTGATTTATTAAAAAAGGTTTTTTGTCAAACAAAGTTTTTAAAAGAACATGACGGAATTATGAATTCTACCACACCACAACATTAGAAAGACAGTCCAATCCTGTTCCTCTATATATCTTCTAACCAAGAGCGTAGATCCGAAGCCGTAGATGTAATTTTTAGCAGGAATATAATCATTATGGAAACCCATTCCGAATCTATATTAATGTGAAGAAAGAAGCTCAAAACGTGTGTGTAATTAAAAGAACATGAAGATTCTTAACGTCTTACACCCCACAACATCAATTGACGATAGTAGAAGAAAAAAGAAGATTATGTAGAGGAATAGGATGGACTGAAGGCCTATAGTTGTAACAATCACTGCTCCTTCACATCTGACTCATTAGCTCAGGTTGTTTAGAGCATCGGACTAGTGAAACGAAGGTCCCAGGTTCAAATCCTGGATGGTCAGGATTTTTCACTGACTGGCAATGTATGTGTTGGCTTTGTGGGTCGAAAGAAGTTTAAGAATTCTTCAGGTTATGTTAATTACCCACACGTTTGAGCGTCTTTCTTGCAACGTTTTTTTTTTAAAAGTTTTTTAAAGATTGTTATTGTTAATTCATTTGACCTAAATATACATGCATTAGGCCTACATGATATTCAATTATCAGGTATATCTATTAGCCGTTATTTGTTTGCTTTTTTATTTATGGAAGTTCTTTTCCATAATCAAAAGGAGGAGGGGATTTGGATTTTTCCCCATTGCACTCATTTACTTCTCACCTTTACCAAAGGATACTGAACTAAAAATATGTTTGCGTGCAAAACCGAGACACTTTATAATGCAATAGAAACGTGGTCCTGTATGGCCAGGCCATCCTCGACCCTAGGTGGTATTTAAATCCATTAGCAGGGGCATATGAAGTGCAACTCTTTTAATGATGGCAAAAAGGAACATGGGTTTTTGGCTCCCTGTTAACCTTGCACTGTGTTTAAACGTGATGAAACAGCCCAAATTCTATCACTCCAACCAGTCATAAAGTGGCCTTACAAACACAACTGCTATTATCAGGTGATTGAAGTTTTCATCCCACCAATGCACCAGTTTGGGACATTTCACCTTCAATGATGTCATGGCGCCACCATGGGATCTCTGCCAAAATCCCATTTAAAGTATTGGTGGGGCTTTCACGTTACTTCCGTGTATTTTAATAAAGTGATCCCCTTTCCAGGTTTGTACAAAATTGTATAATTGTAAATTTTCTATTGTAAATATATATAAGGTGACCTTTAAAGGATGTTGTGGTTGTCTTTGAATGGCATACTATTATAGGCTACTGAATCATTGATGCTCTGGTTTATTTCTTCCAGTTTCTTCCAATTTATTCCAGTGTCTTCCGGAAGAAACTATTTTTTTCCCAGTTTTTACATTCTTCGGAAGAGAAAGAAGAAGCAATAGAAAGAAATAAGTAAATAGAATAGAAATAGAATAGAAATAAATAGTTTTGTTTGTTAGTTTCCGAACCATGAAACAAGTGGTAGCAATCCGTTAGAATAGACTATTAATCCTAGTGTCATTAAGAAATTGCTTGAAGGTTTGAAACTGAATCTAATCAATTAGAAGTATATGCTCTTATATACAATCCAAATCTGACTCGGAAAAGAGTTCTTGTTACTTTGTCAATTTCGACCAAGACAAATTCTCTATTACTGAAGACAGCACAGGATGTTAATTGGAAGGGAGGGGGGAGGATGTACATAATATAATGACATGGTGTTTTGTAGTAAGCTAGCATTTTTTTTTAAGGGGAAAGGTGTACAGTGGTACAAAATAAAATGCATTAGCAGTCTAGGAATTCGGTTGGGACAGTTGGATATGTGCAATTGCACATACCTGAATGACCCCCATTTCACCAGAAATTCACTCAGTATATTGGGTTAATTTCTGGCATCAATTGTATTTATGGAGGACTAAATTGTGTTGTTAACCAAATGTCATTATTACTAATGTTTTTTTAGTAGAGAGGTTCCATTATCCCAAAAGAGGGCAGTATTTCCGCTAAATTCCATCCTTTTGCCCACCAAAGCTTTGATCCGCCGTGTTTGTTTGTTCCACACACACACTATCCCAGAATGTTAATTCTTTCGTCCAATTGATAACATTCAAATAATTTTCGAAAGTGGGTCAAAATTTTGCTCATTGATACAGGGTGCCAGAATGATTTAGTACCCAAAAACAAAAATCTAGAATATATGAAATTTTTTTTAAATCATAAAATGGATGATATAATGGGGGGGCTTTGCTGCAATCATCAACCTTTCTTAGGCATACTTTAAAATTTCAAAAGTATTTTAGATCATTAAAAATCGGGCTATCCAAAGTGTAGAGAAACCGTCCAAAAGTGTAAGAGGTGGGTGTTGATTTCGTCCTTACGACAAAGTGCTAAAATTATTTATTTTTAAAATAGTGTATAGGAACATGTTCGTTTAAAAGGAAACAAAACAAATATTTGTTCCTCTCTTGCCTTTCAATATTTTGTTCCATCTTTATTAGCAACTTGCTAAAAAAAGCTGTCTTGGAAGGTTAAATCAATATGTATAGGCATACAAAGGGTTTGGTCTGCTTCAGGGCCCTTTTACGAGGGATTTTCATTTGGGGGGGGTGCGGGGAAACTTTCGAAAAAAAGTGGACTTCTTTTGTTCGAAAAGTGGACTTTTTTGGTGTTATTAAAAAGTGGACCTAACCCCAATAAAAATGGTTCCTTTTTTTAGGACTTTTTGAAACATTTTATATCACCAAAAAGTGGAATTTTTGGTTTGTCAACAATTTCGCTCTAAATTGGTACCCTTTTTAACAAAAAATTAAGCAAAAGTGGACCTTTTGCCCCGTTTGTGGGAATTTGGGGGGGGGGGGCGACCGCCCCCCAGCAAACCCCCCATGCGTACGGGCATGTCATGCTTTGTTCCACATGAAACACATGCTTATCTTGGTTTGGAGGGAAGAGGGCGTTTTGAAAAGTTATGATGTTGTATGGTATGCCTTATTGCAGGGCAAATTCAAATGATTACATGGTAGAGGATTTGTTAGAGATTGAGGACCGAAAAAAATGGCTCACCACTTACTGTGCAGCAGAGAGCAGAGGGTCTGTCTTTCATGCAAAAAAAGCAAGCTACGGGGAGACCAAAAGTTACTTAGAAGTTAAGATACGATTTGCTGCGAGATTCCCTAGAGAGTGCCGAGGTTTTTTCCCTTATATTGTGCCATGCCCAGGCCTACATGTGAGAAAGTTTGAGGAAAAGTTAAGTTTGATCGCCATGGTATGCCTGCAGATAATCCCTTGTTTTCACTTTGCCATTGCACCCAAAAGTACGAAATTCACCATTGTATGCCCAAAATTGTACTGTATCACGGTTTACAAAGCCCGACTTTCAAAATCTAAAATTCTTCCGCAGATGGCAATGATGCCAAATCAATTTAAATACCAGCTAACCCAAATTATCAGTTGTTTTCATGGCCAAAAAAAAATAATAATTTTGGATATGTTGGGTAATAATCATTATGGGACACCCTGTATTTCACTTTAGCATAATCAGTAGATTTTCTGCTGCTCCCTCTCTGGATCCTCTTACCACATGCAATGATGGGCCCCCAATCTGATACCACCTGTCTTCAAGTAGACTGTATCCAGGTCTCAACTCCCATCAAATTTGTCACGATGCGATAGTACCCGCCCTCCTCCTGACAGCGTAGAAAGAAGATAGTGCTTGGGATATGACAGTGTGTACGTGTTATTAAATGACCACGCAAAACTCAGGTAATTGGCTGGAGGGGGGCTTTGGACTACAAATTATTATGCCTTATTTTTAATTTCATTATGTTTATGAGTAGGGTCCCCCCCCTGTTTGCAGCGTTCTTTCCTATAGGCTAGATATGGTCCATTAAATCTCTCTGACATCCAGTCACCTACACTAGACTTTGTGTCGATCGAGTATCTTGGACACAAGGCCAATATTGCAAAAATATGCAGGCAGACATTATATTGATAACATAGGAAAAAAAAAAGATTGTGTGAAACGATGACCATGACAAAGATGTGATGGATTTAAAAGAAAAATTTCTGCAGGATTTGTGAGATTTTTGGAAGTAGTAGTAAGAGTAAGTAGTAAGTAGTAGTAATTTATATTTTAAGTTTGTAGAAAGATAAAGTATTAGGTTTTGGTGTTTTTGTTATAATTGTCATGGTACAGACATTGTCCTGGGTGAATGAGGTCTGTGGTCTTTGTAATGACACAACGGCATGGTGCATGATCTTTTAATTATGGTTTGCATAACAGTGTGTACTGTGAAAAAAGCATAAGAATATTGTATTGAAAGAGATCTTCTCTTTCTCACACAAATGCAGGCACAAACACTCACTTCTCTCCCTCTTCCCCACACCACGCCTGTGTTGCTAATAATTAACCCAGCTTTGTGGGCGTGATCCGCCGAAACCAATGCGAACTTGATGGCCTGGCCCAGCCAAGCACACCAACCAATCAAGTTTTGTGCCCGTAAACCCCCAGCCTCCAAGAGAGGAAGAAAAAATGTTATAGTGTGTAGACAGACACGCGACCGAGACAGACCGACAGACGGACACCTGTGACCCTATTATAATTAGATATTGCCATCGGAGAGTGTTGTAAATAACTCGCTTGTTAATGGATCAGGGTTGTTTTGGAATGATATTGCAGTGCACGGATTTTGGGTTTGTTTCACCCCCCCCGTGATCACTTCGTTCTGGTCAGGCTGCCCCCCCCAGCATTGCTCGTTGCCGTGTTGTTTTGTTGTGGTTTGTGGTGTACCGACCCGGCCTTCTTTTTTCCTTTTTTTTTCTTTGCTCTCTTCTTATTTTTTTTTTAAACGGCCCCCTCGCTGGCGCCCCCGTTGCTTGTGGGGGGTGCTTTATCTTTCCGGCTTCCCTTTTTAGCCGCTCTGTCGCCTTTCTGTGCGTTGTTGTTCTTCTGCGGTTTATTTGCCCTCTCAGGCCTCTTGCTCTTGGAGTTCGCCTTCAGGTCGCCGGCGTTTCGGTCGACCCTCCGAGGCCACAATAAGAATGGAGAGAAAGAAGAAAGAGAGAGGCGTGGCGGCCCATTGCACTTGCTTCTTGCCCCAGTCATAAACCAATTCATAGGACTCTTTCATGATAATCAACGCCCCGCACCCCCACAGCCGCCTGGCCGGACCGGCCCCGACCAGCCTGCCCTCTCTTGCACATGGTTTTTCCGCCATCCCCCCCCCCCCCAAAAATAAAAAAAATAAAAATAAACAATAAACCCAAACACCCACCCAACAAAAAAACAAAAACACCAACACCAACAAAACCAAAAAAAAAAAAAATCATAAACCCATCCAAAACCCTATAAAACACACCCCAATTCTCCACAAACCAAAATCATCCTAAAATACCCACCCTTCAAATATATCAGCCCCTCGCATACTCTTTTTCCAAAAAATTTAAAACTAAGAACAACAATAAAAACCAAAATAAAAAACACCAACCCAAACAACCAAAACAAACCCCCAACCAAAAACAAACAAAAAACCCCCCCATAAAACACCTACTTCAACTTACTCCAACCACAACAAACACTAAAATAATACAAATAAAAAATCCATACCCAACACCAAAAACCCAAAAACCTTCACCACTACTATCAATACACCTGCCTAAAAAAATAAATAAACCACCCCCAACCTCAAAAAACACCAAAAAAACAAAATCAACCAACAAAACCAATTAACCACTTCAACCCCACCAAATCCACAACCCAAACTCAACATACAAACACGAACAAAAACCCCCCCCTACCAAAAACCAAAAAAAAAACCAAAATAAAAAACAATCAAACATCAACACACCACACAACAATTTTAAATAAAAAATACAAACAAAAAAAAAACTTCCCCTAAAAACCCCCCCAAATCCAAATCAAAAAATCCCACCAAATAAAAAACAAAAAATCAAAAAAAAATCCATAAATTCATCCACCCCAAATAACCATCAATCATCACCTCACACACCCAAAAGCCCCCCCCCCAAATTAAAATCCTATTAAACACCCCCAAATAACTGCAAAACCACCCAAAACAAAAAAAAAACTCCCCCAATCCTACAAAAAAATCAAAACAACCCCAACTACCAAAAACATCTTTAAAATAAAAAAATAAAAAACTAAACCAAAATTCCATAAAAAAAAAAAATAAAAAACCCAAAAAACCCAAAAAATACAACAACCCAATCAAACTCTCCCAAACACAAAAAAAAAATAAACAACAATAAATTAAAAAACACAACAAACCAACAACCAAAAAAAAAAAAAGAATACAACAACCTCCTAACAACAACACAAAAACAAACAAAATCTCCTAAAAACAACCCAATAAAACAAAAACAACCCAAATCTAAAAAAACAAATAAAACCACTCAACAAAACCAACAAACACAAAAACACAACCCCAATATCCAAATAAAAACCCGTATACCACAAACATCTAAAACAAAAAAAAAAAACCAAAAACCAAAAACAAAAAAAAACATAAATTAAAACAACAATCTAACCCAAAAAAAAACACAAATCTTCAAAAAACACTAAAACAAAAACAACCCCAAAAAAAAAAACCCAAAAACAAACCAACAAAAACAAAAAAACACAAAAAAACCCAAAAAATCCCTAAAAACAAAACAAAACAAAACAAACCAAAACAAAAAAAAAAACCCCATAAAACCAAAATAAAAAAAAAACAAAAAAACCAAAAAAGAAAAATTAAAAAAAAAAAAACACCCCCAAACACAAAACCAAACACCACAAAAAAAATCCAAACATATCCAACCATCCCCATTCAACCCCCCAAAACCTAAAACAAAAAAAAAATCATAAAAACAACCAAAAAAAAAACAACCCCCCAAAAATACCCTAAAACAAAAAAAAACCACCCCAGAACACAAAAAAAATAAAAAACAAACCACCCTTAAAAATCAAATTTAAAAAAAATAAACCCCACAATCCAAAAACCAATAAAAATAACAAAAAAAACCCCAAAAAAAAACAAAAATCAATCCACTAAAACCAAAAAAAAACGACAAAAAACAAAACCACTTCTAAAATTTTTCTTAACTCCAAACATAAAACAATCCAAACAACACAAAAGACAAACACATTTAAAAAACAAAAAATTTTTTGAAAAATCAAAAACAAAATCGAAAAAAAAAAAACCCCAAAAAAACCCCAAAAACAAAAAAAACCAACCAATAAAAAAAAACTCAAAAAAAAAAAATCAAAAACAACATCACAAACACCCAAACAAACAACCCCCCCCCAAAACCCTCCCAATCCGAAAAAAACACAAAAAAAAATAACACCTCAATAACAAAAACACCCACCCCCACAAAACCCAAAAAAACAAAACAACAAAAAGCAACAAAACACAAACCCCCAAAACCCTCCCCCCCCCAAAAAAATAAAACCTCTAAGCTCAAGGCTTTCTAAAATACCAAAGTGTAATGTTAAAGGAAATCGTGAATCTAAACCTGGTCCACTCGTGTCAATATTCCACACCCTGTGGTTTCCTAATTTCCATGTGTCTCCAATTGGAAAAAAAAAAGAGGAAAAAAAAATCACTCCACATTTACCTTGAAGCTGAAGAAAGGAACCACATTTTATCATGCCATTCGACAGACAAACTCTCTTACAATCTGACTATTTAATGTTAATGGCGAGGCCCTGATTAAGACTGGAAAAGATGGGGAGGTAAGGTAAAGATGTGAATTACACATATATCATCATACAAAACCACTTTCAAGGATTTTGTGAATGTACCCCTAATATTTCATGTGCTAAGCATAAAGCAGCCAGGTTATTAGGTGGGTGGTGTCTGACTTCCCATACCTCGGTCGTACATGTTCAGGGTAATTCTATTTGTGGGATGGTGGATGCCACGAGCAATGAGAGGCACATTTATTAGGATTGACTTGCCAGTTAATAAGGGCAATATGATACATGGGGTCAAGTCCCGTGAAGCAGAGGCTGTAAAACCTAGGATTCCACCAGTACAAAAAAAGGTCACAGCTATTTTTCATCCCAGTGCAGCATCCATACTATTTGTTACCCCCATACATGATACCCAGGGAACCAAGTCCCTGTTCATGTGTGTACATATATCAGGAATTGAATTTGCTTTTCAAAAATGGGAATTAGTGGTTGAGAGTGTAATTGCTATGTTGGGTTAAATGTGGTGCAGAGCTAATATACCCAGCGCAACCCGAGGATAGCTTGTCCGCCACTAGTTCGGACATGACTTGGGCCGTTTGCAGCTCTAATATCCAAAGCTTAGCTTATCACCAAACGTTGTCTTTAGAGCTTTGTATGAATACTCTACAGCAAAACATTCAGACCAGCTATGTGTATTCACAAAGCCGGTGTCCTGATGTGGTTCTTACATGATTATTACAATGCATTTCAACACAAGGTTCACAGGTAAGTCAAGTGAACGTGCTGCAGTCGGTGTATTGACGACCAGCCAGACAAGTGCGTGGGTTGTAGTAGTTCCTTTTACAGGGATGTTCTTTTTCTTGCAAGTTAACATGACAATCTTAAAAGGGGAAAAAAATCCCAACGTCTCCCCTCATTTTTCAATAAGTGGGGCAAATGGATGCTTGCCTGGATCTTTAATTTTATACATTACAATTCTAGACATTCCTACATGCTATTCTCCAATTCACGGCCATTTGAGGTTTTTGTTCCCCTTTGCAAATTTGCAGATGTTAAAAAAGAAGTCTTATTTTGGAATGCAGCTAAATATAATCATTTATGTAGGGTCTTTCTGGGAATGCAACTTCAAATTCCTCTGACCTTTTTTGTTGGGGTGCTGACACAGAGATTTACAGTTCATGTTGCCAATATTACTTTATGTTGGTTTGAAATGCCCATCCAAATATTGGCTCGATGCCCTAATCTGTTTAAAACGCTTAGGAGTTTGGTAGGCTCAGAAATTGAATGTAATTTTTGAGGTTTTCAAATTTTTTTCTTGAAAGATATGCTGGTGGAAAAAGCTACACCTTTCCATCTGGGAAACTAAAATCTCCTATTTAGGGGCCATATCAGTTGATATTCAGTTGTGAATACTTTTGTGTCTACTCGAAGCAGTATCTGTTGTAGCTGCCAAATGGTCATTTGAGGTTTAACATACGTCCTTATAAAGGCTGTATCTTATAAACCCAGAGGGTGTTTTGAATCAATCCCATGATGCATTGCAATGTGCCTATACCATACTGTACTAAACACATGTCAGTACTTAGGGATAAAAAGTGTTCCAAAAGTTTAAGAACCACAAGACATTTCATCATCATGCCATTCCTAAGTACTAACGCTTTGTGGGCTAAAATTAGTGTTTAAAGTCAGTGTTTTTATGTGTTAAGAATAGGATTTTTATGTGATCACATGACCCTATAGAGGTGAAATTTCCCAAAACTGGTGCATTGTGGGATTGACTCAAAACACCCTCTGTTATAAACCTGTCTCTGAAGTCTCTCTTTGAATGATGAGTAAAAAAAAATATACTGAAAGGAAAAGCAGTTCAGAGGTATAGAACTGTACATGAATTATGTAGAAATGTTTTAATAAAAGGGCCTCATATTTGGCCCCCACAACACAGTGTTGTGTGGGTTTATGTTTAGTTTTGAATAAGAGTAGGGTGAAAACCCCTGACTGTTCCCAATCTGCCCCAGCCTCAAAAAGCGGGAGCTTTTTAGGAGCATCCGCATCTTGGATACACGTGGCCCTGTATCAGCTTACTCAGTTGAATAAATCCTGACACCACCACAAGCCATTACCAGTGACTCGTAGATATACAAAGAAGAATGTCATTGTTGTGTAATTTTCAAACAAAGACACGTGATAACTTTAGCTCAGGCAGTCTGCACCTAATTTTTGCATTTTCATCTCACTGACCTGCTCCTGTTTCTCATGCCATTCCAAACACTGACCTCTATACATGGATAGCGGGCTGCCGCACCGTTGAATAGTCGCTGATTGAAACCACAGGAAGTTGTGTTTTGCCCTTCTTAATATGGCTTCAATTTATTGTTTAAGTTAAAGGAATAGAAACAATAGAACATCTGTGTGGAATATTTGCACCAGCAGGTGTAGCCATTATTTCCTGCCACATTGAGACTCTGACCCGCTATCCATGATTAGAGGTCAGTGATTCCAACCCATCCATCTCACTTACTGCATCACACATACAGATTATGCCGAATGAAAAAAGGTTGCATTCAGAGTGACTAATTCGTTATTATTGGTTATTTTTGTGGTATGTGTTTGTGAATGTGACAAAACCAAGGAATGACCAGAAAGACATATGCAGTGCTGCTCTGTGGATGGATGGCATTATGGACCATGTTGGATGACATTTTATGCGATCATGAAGTGCATTCTCTTGCGATCTTGTGCCATCTCTCATCTCGTCATTACTTAGAAGTTAATGACTTGAGATGTTGCTTGGTTGACTCCCGTGACATCATTAAGTATGATGAGAGGAAAGGTTTAATGAGCTATTTGGAAGACTAGTACTTAATCATCTGAACAAATGATTTGATTTCCTGCAGTTGCGCCATTTGCACAATCGGGGGGGGGGGGGTCTACAATAGTGCTGCATTTTTGGTGTCTCATGCTTCAATTTTTTCTCTAACATTTCAGTTATAACTTTTAGTGAAAGGATGTTTCAGAAGTTGATGTTTCCTACAGGTTTCCAGATCCGGAATTTTACTGCAAAAATATGATTTTCTAAATGAATAGTATCGATTTAAGCTTAGCTATTTCACATAGTGATTGTATGTGGACAAGAATTATGTACATGCAAAAAGCAAGGTTTGTTATAAAAATGAGGGTGACATGCTCAGGAAATCTCTTGTTGCACCTTTAATGTAATTGACAGTGAAATGTTGCCCAACTTTTACATTTAATTCCAAGAATTATTTGTCTTTCAAAAACCTCATTCCTTCTTGAGTGTTAAAGGTGCATTTTGTGATTCCAGCACATTCATGTTTCACTAGATATCTTGAGAAAAGCTTATTCACAAACGTTTAGTTGATTGCGATCTTGCGGTGTTGTGTTATGAGCAATTGTTTCCACAGTCCATGTAGGCCACTGTGCTGTAATTTCTGTCCGTTTATGGACAGAAAATACAAAATCGCAAATTTCTTGCAGATACGACCAAATTTGCATGTAAGATTAGGTAGACACAGATTACTAAGGCTAACTTTTTTGAGGTAGGTCAGGGGACGAGGTTGTGGATCACAAAATGCCCCTTTAATCGGTAAATATGTTAACAAAGTGTCAATTGACTTTGAGGGAAAAGTATTAAACCAGGGGGAAATTTGAACCAACCCCATTATTCAATTTACTTCATCACACAATGTTGTGCTAAATATTGTGGTTCATTTTCATTATTTCCAAAACTCTGAATGGGTGTATGAGTGATAAGGATCAATCAGGATGTTAAAGCTAATATCTTGATTACAATGTAATGTTATTAGTGAGTCGTGCTGTACAAAATTGACATTTATGCACAGCATTGCTATTAACAAATCGTTGTGTTGTCATAGGATGGATTAATAGTGACCTGGTTTTGGTGTTTTAATCCATGACCTTTGAGTAAACCGCAAATGGTGACAGAAAAGGCGGAAAGTATGGTACAGTGCAGTTGTGATGCATGTGCCTTCTTTTGTGGGGAATCAAAATGGTCTCATTTCAGGTTAAGGAGGCAATGTCCACCTTTCTTTTTTGACTAAGTATGAAGTAGGATTTGACAAACAGATTTGAGGATCAACTGTTTTATAGTGGAGTGAAATATTTGATCAGCATATGAAGCACTGCTTTTGGTATTTATGGGGAAAATCACACACTGTCCTTCAAAGAATTCCTTGAAAGTTGTAGATGCAAAGCATGTTATAAACCTGAAAATGACATCAACATTCAGGGTATCAAATTGGAAATAATACCAAATATTTAAAAGGAAAGCAGTAAGCTATTTGCAAGCACTTCTTTCTCTGGTCAAAGTAAATGGACCAAAGTGTCGCAGACTCAATGCTGTGCCTGTATTCAACAAATTTGCTCGGATGTTCGTTCTATACTTGGTCACATGGGGTGTGTCAAGGATTAAATTGTCACAGGTCCTGCATTTGGTCATTTGAGGTCATTTTTGAAAAGTGCTTATTTGTTCAAAAACTAAGCATTCACCGTAGTCATACTGGGAGTATGTGTGATGAAGTACCTGCTGTACTGAAGCCAGGAATCTGGCTAATATCTAGATAATAAGCCATGCTCTGTCTTGTGTGAAGTACTGAATGACTACGTGTGTGTATACTTACTACCACGTTTCGTTGCAGTGCACTTACGCTTTGATTCACATGTGCGCGTAAGTCGGCACAATATGCCCCAGTGGTTACTCTGTACTTCAGAGTAGAGAGAATGTAGTCATACTGGGACTACACGTGGAGTACCTACTGTATGGTATACATCAAGGAATCTGACTGTGTATTTAGGTAATGGCTATACAATAGTCATGCTGGGAGTGCATGTGAAGCAAGGCCTCTGGGTTGTTCCCGATTAACTGATTTAGAATGGGCATGATCAACACACTTATTTTTGCTGATTACCAGTTGGCGGACCCTAAATTTGCACATACCGAGGTCAAAGTTATTAATATAAATATTAGAACTGTGCATAACTACTGTGTTAATAAAAATGTCACACTCCTCATAGTAACTATGAACATACCCGATCCCATGCTATTTTGGATGCCATATTGAAATCTGCAATAAACGTTGTGACGGATCTTTGTGGTGGCAAACTTTCTAAACAAACCGCATGCCTGATGATGTTCTTGGATGTCTAAGGATCATTTTATAACTGAAGTTCGCCTGGCGAAATCATTGATAAAGTGCATGCGGTAAAGTTACGTAGTAATGTGCCTGGACGGTAATATTTACCTTGTTTACCCATCCGCCAGTGAGCTCGTCGATTCAAGATGGCCATCGTTCTCTAGCTTTTATTTATCTACCTCTATGATGTGAAGTACTACCTACTGAATAGTTTACACCAAGGGAGTGAATGGGTGTGTAGCTAGATAATGGGAGTATGTGTGAAGTACCTGCTCCAAAGAGGGAGAGTCAAGTGTTATTAATTATACCCAGAAGCAAAGCTATCCCTATGTCAGTATATAGCTTGTATATAGGTCTTTGAACCCTGCCCAGGATATTGAGATTATAAATAGCAGGTTGCAATCACCCCATTTGCCTTACAGTTTAAATTTTAGCATCAGAGTTTCATTTTCGGCAGCTGCCTCCTATGCCAAATATCAGTGGTTGTTTAGCATGCATCATTTGTGTTTCATGAGCTTGGTTGACAGGAAATTGAAGAATTTTTGGATCGGTGTGGTGTGATTTATTGACCGGCCTAATATTCTACAAAATGAGTGATTTCATGGGTGGGCAAGCCTACATTGGCTGCCATATTGTGCTAGGAGAAGTAGATAAACAGCAGGTCTAATTCCCACAAGATCTATAGTATTTTGTGTTGATAGAATATATGAGTGAACACAGGATGTAGACAAAACCAAGTTCAATATTATTTACTATCATATAATTAGCTAATTTTGGAGGTTACCATGCCCAAACAAAGGTCGGCGTCGGGGGGGGGGGGGGGGGGGGGGGGGGGGGGGGGGGGGGGGGGGGCTTTAACTACATTGATGTGATTGCTCAAGATCCAGCAGGATCCATCTGACATCTCCAACTTAATGACAGACAGGGACATTTGACGTGGTGAACAGCATCATGGCTGCGGCTGCTAGATAGATAGCTAATTTTAAATGCTGCTTCTATTATATCATATTTTTAATAACATTCAGCATTTCATCATTGAACGTTACAGGCCTATTTGGATACTGTGCATTTAGTTTTGTGACCTGTTTTATGGTAGCTTATTTTGAACTCATTATCTGTGATCTTTGGTAGCATTTACAAACATTTAAATGAGTTTAATTATTGCTCAGGCTTGCTGTTTATGAACATTAAATGAGTTTACAGATACTATTCAGACTTGCTGCTCTGGTGCGGCAGCAGCTAGCAGGAGTGTATGCAAAATGTAAACATTGAAAGTGATGTACACACAGACAACAGCAACACCATGCTTCACTACTTGGGACAAGGATGAACATGAAGAAAGTGAGAACATATGTTGCAGTGATAAAAACCAGTCCACATTTTGATGCATGATCTTAGTGAAATATAATTGTCACAAGCAAATATTTGAGAAAGAGAGAAGATTTGTTGTGGGTAACCAAATTTGTAGACAATGGCATAAGGTATACTGCATGTACTTTAGCACCTTGTGTTGCTTAAGTTCGGATGCAAGTAAGGTTAGCTTCATAAATATAACAATAATAAAGCAAAAAAAAACCCCAAAAAAACAAAGAAACGTTTCTAGTAGGCTACACATATTTTGCTTTTGGAGGCCTTTATAACCTCAGTTTAAAATGATTTTATGAACTGAGAACATTTCATTATTTTGCTGGTCCAACAGGTAGCCGTCATTGATCTGATTTCCATCATTGAACCCTAAATCAAGGGTGAAATAAGCAGGCAAGGACAATTTACCCCTACTAACAGCAACATGCCCCTGGTTTCTGCAAACAAAACTGTGTACATTTGTATAGACCAGGGCAATAAAATGTTTAAAACACCAAAAATGTGGCCTCCTTATCGAAACATTATTCAAGCCCTGCCATAAATTGTTGAGAATTCCAAGAAGAGCATTACCCACCAACCCACCCCCACCGACCCTAACCCCAAACCCCTATCCAAACCACTTTGGAATGCATTAGATAGACGTAGATGACACTTCAATTCACACCAATTACAATACCAGATATAGTCATCGTGCAGTAAAGTCCTACACGCACCTTGTGTGTGTATGTTTGTGCCTAATAATAGACCGGCCCAAATCAGGGCCCAAGTTAATCATAATCTCAGAGTGGTTGATCTTCATTTGTAATGCATAAACGATTTCCTTTACTCCATCGATATCGCTGTGTTGAGTCATACAGGTCATTTAGTCACTTATTTGAACATATCTTGCATAGATGATCTATGTGTGTGTGTTGAGGTATGTTTGGCCCAGGCTGAAGGTGGTAAAACTGTTGGCACTTGTAGCTGTGTTCCTTCATTCCCAGGTAACTCGTTGTGAGCCTAGTACCTGTGGCATTTCCACATGTAATCCCTACTCTGCTGTGCTAGCTAGCTCTATGGCTAATCACAAGTGCTGTAATGGTGAGTTATGATGTGTGGTTTTTCATGATGGGAACTTTTGGGAAAAATAGGATAGATAGGAGGATATTTTATTGGTGAAACAATATTTCGATCCCAACCCATGATTTGATTTTGGAAGAATGGACAACTCCGACAAAAGTGTGTTTGGTGTTTTACATCGCGACGTGTATTGTGCATGTTGACAAGATCATTTCGCAATATTGTGACCAGGTGATACTTTATAGCATGTTTGATTGGGCGTAATTTCCTCACACTGGGGGAAAAATTTGTCCACTTTGAGTTAAAAAATGATGACACTTGCAAGCTTTGTGGAGCTTCACACTAGTACAAATTGTAATTCCCACCTTATATTTTAGCTATGATAAATAAACTGCATCTTGTACACCTTGCAAAGCTTTTAAGTTTGCTTGATGACAATATTTCCCAGTTATCCATATCTTTAAAAATAACCAAATCTTGGTGAAAAAACCCAACCCACCACAACAGGCAAAATGAGCTAAATTGCCATAAACTGACTCGTGTAATCAATTGAAGCAAGCAATGTCCCATCCAATCAAATTGAAACATATCAAGCCTGCAAATTTTAAAGGCATACTATGTTTGTTTTTTTGCACAGGAGTATACTTATGAAACTTATCTATGAAGGTTACTTTTCTGATTGTCATTATTTGTGAATTCACCTTGTTCTCTTGTTGTTCCCCATTGAAAGTATTTAAAGAAAGGGATTATGAAATGAGTAGCATGTGCAACTGGATAGTTTTCCTCCAGATGTATGTATTGGAAATGCAAAAGTGTTAACCCTCTGTTTTCAATCAAGCGTGTTTTGAGTCCATCCCACAATGCCCCCAGTTTTTGGTAAGGAAATTTCAACTTCAATAAGGTCATGTAACCCCAAAAATCATCCTATTCTTGTTCACATAAATATCTTGACTATTAGCTCATTTTAGAGCCCCAAAGTGCTAATATTAAGGACTTTTTGTCATGATCAGTTGTCCTTAAGTGCAGAGAGATTTTTTAGGATACAAATTTCTCTCAGATTGCAACAGATCGCTTGTACACCACCTTTCCTAAGGTTTATTGACAAAACACGTACAAACAGAAAACAGGCAAACCTGTTTTGACTTGCTACTATCGTAATTCTCCCCATAAACACTGTGCTTTGACTTTTCTGTCATGCACGACAGAAATACTTAGATCATTATATTATTACATAAAGACGGCGTAACCGGCTTATTCACTTCAGGTGTTGATCTATACTGGGAAAGCATGCCAACTATGCAAAAAACCTGGGTTCGAAAAAAATTGGGGGTGCGCTTCTTTCTGGAATCTCCTCATGTATCTTTCAAAAAGCTTAGACACTTTTATCCCTAGTACAGATTGTGTTATATATAAAACAGTACAGTATGTGCATATTGCAATGCATTGTGGGATGGGTTCAAAACACCCTCGTTATTTTCAGAAAAAGATAACTATGTTGAAGACATTAGGAATTAACACATCTTATACAGGCATGAGAATTTTCAGGCTTTTGCCCAATTTCAGATAAGTGGATTCTCATGGCTGCATATGAAAGATAGTTGTATACTAATTACTGAAAGACTCTCGCAATTGAAGGAAAATTTTGTCTTTGGTATGTAGTAAAATCAAGAAATTAATGGAAATTAGGCTGAAAATCCAAGATGGCGGCCGTGGGTGAATACATTCCCGCACCGCCATAATTGTACTGTACTAAATAAACATCAGTGCTTTGGGATAAAAATTGCTAAAAAAATTTATGAACCACAAGACAGGTTCATACAGAAGAATAGAGGGCACACTCTAGGCATACAAGGAAATGACTGAAAAGTGTGACCACTTTTAAAGCTTACTACAGAAGTCTATGGGAAATGTGTTAAGAAGTTCAGTGACAACAACCAGACTTAAATAATCTGATACACCATATATAAAGTAAATCTAAATCTGAAATTATTTTTGTTCAAGGTATTAGCGGTTTTTAATTAGAGCTCCCTGCAGTTTTGAAAGCATGACAAATTAGCATATAGCAGCTATTTCAAGATTTGAAATATACATTAAAATATAATAAGATCTGAAAAATAAAGGCATGTTTTAAGGCTTGCCTTTATTTTTCAGAATGAGAGTATCTATTTTTAAATATAAATATAAAAAACAAGTGATTGTCTGCTTAAAATTAAAGTTTTGGCTCATTTAAGGCTTAAGCTACTGAAGGCAGCTATATATTTCCTGCGCTGGTCACACAATTTTGCATGAAATGTGACTACATTTGGTAGCAAAATGTCCGGGCAAAATGTAAACATTCAAAAATCATTCTGTTTCTAATTTTTAGCACTTCAAGATGATTTAACATTCAGACCTAAAATTAAAAATTTAGATTTCATGAATCTGCCTAATTTAATGATCATGCTAAAACGCACCTTGTGGGCTAAAATGAGTGGGAAAAATCATGGTTTTTATGTGTTCAGAATAGGGTTTTTGTAGGATCACATGACCATATTGAAGTGAAATTTCCAAAAACTGGTGCATTGTGGGATGGACTCAATACACCCTCTGGGTAATATGTGTTCTGTCTCTTTGTGGCAAAAATGTAAACCCTACACTCACTGGACTCATACTTTTTTACCCATCGCTCAATTCACCACATACTATCAAGAAACACTGGCCCAAGACTCATATGGGTGTACAAAAGCACTTGTTTCAAATAACAACGCGCCATAAATAACTCACTACCCATGTCTTCTGTTGCAGATTAAGACTCGTCAATACACACACATACAGAGCAACCATCAGCACTGGAACCTGTCAGTACATTTGTTAGTGAGCAATGACCATCTTTCACATCCTGTGTCAAAAGATGATCAGAATAGGGGTGCTCTAGGTATGCCTACTATTAGGAAACAGGGTGTCTTCAGATGTAGTTTGGAAAGGTTTTTTGTTGTTGAGAAATTTGCTCCTTTTCGATGGAAGAATTCACGTGCATCATGCTTATTTTTATAAGAATTTTATATTCCTCGAATTAATAATACAGTCTTTTTTCTGTTGCCATTATTTATTGAGGCCATGCCATATGTTTTAATCAATTTAAAGCGGCCTGGCACATTTTCACAAAATATGAAATTTCGTCAATTGATCGCAAATATAGTCGGGCCCATTGGAAGAATAGAGATATATTTACCTATAAAAATAACTACCCAAAAACAGGTAGGACATTAATACGAGTCTAAAGACCCCAGGTAATTTGTAGGCCAACTAGTAACTTAATCAACAAAATGTCGATTACATGAATATCCGGACTCTTACTCATTAATATTAAACCACAAAGGTCCAGACCGGTCAAACATGGTTTATGCACATGAATCAGTCTCCGCTGTTTTCCTATGTTAAACGCTATGGTCCGACGTCTGCTGAATAAATGTCACTGGTGACATTAATTGTAAAAATCATTCTGTTCTCTTATCGGGTCCAAACACGGTGGCCCGTATTCCACAAACTTGTTTAGCTAAACGCAATTTTAGATTAAGATTTGCGTAATTTAAATTGCGTTTAAGCAAAACAACGTTTAATATTTTTAAACCATTTGCTTACTTACTTAAAAAACCGAAACTTAAAACAACAAGTAACATCGTTGGTTATATAAAGCCGCTAACGTGAGCTGTATAAACCCCTATTGTGTTTATGTTGCGCCCCAAGTGTATCATGGGCTTTCCCGTAGCGTTTAAGGTTCTACACGAACTGGGCGAGAACGTTATGCACAATTGCTGTTGTCAACTGGACAGTGCAATTACCGTACAACCTTGACGAAAACACACAACTAACACACAACTTGTTTAAACCAGCCATGTACCTAGTTTTTAAATTCGACTCATTTTGGGATTAAATTAACGTTTTAACTTTAATTCCTTCTGAATGGCGTTTTACTTAAGCGATACGTTTACCTCACATATAAACAATCGCGTAGCTTAAAATCGCCGAAACACCTTTTTGGAAATACGGGCCCTTGGTTCTCAATATGAGCCCACCATAGATGATTACAATGTTCGGCTGCTTCACTGAATTCCCGCAAGGTCCTGTTTGTGGCATTGTTGCTCCAGCAAATGGGCAGACCAAGAGGTTCCATTGTCTGTGTGCTGTTTCCCAACCACAGGTAGTATCCCGATCTGCTTCCATAGCCCACTTCTGCAAGGAACCTTAGATCGTCCAGTTCTGATTCTCAATCTTTTGAGGCATTGCCATTTCAGCCCATGATGAGTCAGCTCCAGGTGGGAGATGCTCACCCAGTTCTATACCGATTCGATGTTACTTTGGTTGAATGGCAAGTCCTTTCTTCCACAAGGCGACTCTCTTTGACCTCCATTAGAGACTGCTTCAGAGGGTTGGACTTTGCGTAAGAACCCTCCCCGGACCCAATGCGGCCGTCAGCAAGGCATCCGTCCAGACACAAAGGGCGCTTCAACAAACCGGACAGGCCTGGCAGCCACGCCTCCTGCATGCCCGCCACGACCAACGACGGATGTCTGGGGGATCCAACCGCCTGCCAATGATGTCCAATCCCGGTGCCGGACGGAGGCATCCCGCGACAATCCGGCAGGAGGCATTCAACGCTGGATCAATCATTCTGTTTACCCATAGCGGACGCTGATTTTGGTCTTAATCAGTTCAGTTGCGGCTTAAATGTTCTAAAAGCTTTTAAACCAGCAAAAATATCAATTTTGAAATATCGTTAGGTGGCACTATTTTTCAATGTGCCCACGTGTCCCTCTTTAAAGCATGGTTGTTAATAAAGATATTTTATACAGTTGTTGAATAAGACTCTGTATTAGCTAGTTACCGTTTTATTAAAAATGTAGAATCAGCCTTTGGCATCCATGAGTAAATATTTTCTGTGATAAAACTAACCCAAATTGTATCAAGTAGGAAAATAACTTGGCCATCATCATCATCATCATGGCCTCCGGTCAGTCGCAAGCGCTATGGATAAGCCCCACATTGTCATCCAGGTTAGGTGAACAGCGACGTCTGTTGCTGAAGATTCCAATCCTAGAGTGGCAGTCCTCTTCACAGGTGCTACTATATGGGGATGTCAACAGGCTTGACTATCCAAGGAATCTGTGCACTTTCTTTTAGGCTCGCCGCTTCTCAAACTGCTGATGATCTTTTGTATCTCCAAGCTCAAGGTGTTGCTTCAACTGTTCTCGTGGGGGTTCTTCTCCGCCAAAGGTGACGATTGGCTCAAGTTTCTCTTCCCAGCACCCAATGTCGGTGTTCAGGGTACACATATCCCGCTTACAAATATCCCTGGTAGCGGAGCATGGGTCGCCCAACTTTCCTCTTGCCAAATGTCAAGCCTCAGCATAAATATCTTTCGGTAGCCGGCCATCCTCCATTCGACGGACATGGCCAAGCCATCGGAGTCTGCGTTGTTTAAGAAATGTATCGATGGTGGGGAGTCCAATCTATCAGGAGCTTCGAATTTGGCAACCATGCTCCTTCCAAGGTGACACCCAGAATCGTCTAGACAGCTGCAGTGGACTCATGTTGAGTTTCTTCTCAAGCCTAGAGTATGTAGTCCAAGTCTCACTACCATACAGTAATGTGGTGATGATGCTTGGCGTTCTAAACTGCCTGCCTTGTCTTAATGGAACAGCTTCGATTTCTCCTCCACACCTGCGTTGTAAGCCAGCAAGAGTAGCGCAGCTTTACCAATGCTTTGCCGGTTCTGCATCGAGAGATAGACTGTCACTGATGGTGGACCCTATAGGTAGGTGAAGTCCTGAAACACCCCAATTTGTAATTGTCGATTGTGATGACAGTTGGTTCTTGAGCATCTTTGGCAAGGTACACATTATGTCCTTCTTCAACTGATGACAAGTCCGAAGTCCTTACAAGCCTGTGAGAAGCGATTTTTGAGCAGCTGAAGTTCCTGCTGGGAATGTGAAGTAAGGCAGCATCATCCCATCAAACAACATGTCACGAAGCACTAATCTGACGTACCTTTGTCTTAGCTCTAAGGCGTGAAGGATTAGAAGAGGGAGCCCGCCATCAGACCTGTTGCATGTAGATGTGCCTTCCTGTGGCTTGTACCGAATGCCTGCTTCAGAAGTACTGAAACGAATATCCCAACAGAAGCGTTGGAGGCCAAAATCCTCCTTGCTTAACAACACTGCGAATGTCCAACGGCTCTGATAGGCTGCTTTCATTGTAACAACCGTGCTTTCATGGCAGGTGGAAAATCTGATGATGCTCCAGAATTCCTTGGTGGACCGCCAATCTTCTGGAGATTTGGAACAGTCATTCCTGGACTACCAGGTCAAAGTCTTTGGTCAGGTCTATGATAGCAATGTAGAGTGGCTTGTTTCTGTATCCTCTCCCCTGCACTTCTCCTGTAGTTGGCGTATGGAGAAGATCAAATAAGTCGTAGATCTGCCAGGCACTGAAATTCGCGCACTGAGAACCTCAGATAACCCCCTTCAGCCAGGACTTGAAGACGAGCAACACCACGTGCAAAAACTTTGCCGACAATACTAAGGAGGGAAATACCCCCACCTGTAATTGTTGCAATCACTTCTTATCAACCTTTGTATCTTGTAAGAGGGTGAGTATCTTTTGAGTCCTCGCATGTCCTGTGGTCCAGCTCCTTCTCCCAGCATTGACAGAGAACTACATGTAGTCGGGTGAAGCATAGAGCTTTTGCAGCATTTGATGGGCAAGTCTGTGTGGTATTCCATCATGCCCCGGGGCCTTTTTTCCGGATGATAGACTGTCGACGGCCATGTCAGTTCATCCCGCCTTTAGGTACACGCATCTAGGCAGCCATTGTAGGAACTGAACTCTTGATCTTGTCAAGGGCTTCATATTGGTGACAAAACTGACTCCTTTTCTGTAGAGGTAAGCTCATAAAAGTGTTTCCCCCACGCTCCATCTGCTTTACTTCTTCTGGTCTGTGATGCACTTCACCACTGGATGACTTGAGGGGCTCTTGGTTTTGCAGACTGAGATGGGCCCTACAGCCCCTCTTTATTCCCTTCATACATAGTCTCTGATTTGATTCACATGGCATATGGCATTTGGTATCGATCAGCCAGAATACAGGTTGCCCAACTCTTTACATTTTTGACAAAATACTCAATGGACTGGGGGTTTAACATGATCAGAAATTAAAAAGTCAATTTATTGCTAAATAGACCTAAACATGCATTCATGATCTACTTTATTTATGTGTATGGTTTTACTTAGAAGAATACAAGCTAGGATTTGTTTTTTTGCTAGATCTAATATCGTGTCATATTGGAATGGCAGTCCAATCTTTAGAGTGGATGCCGGCGCATTTAGTTTTGTATGTTTTATAATCACCGACAATATTTTACTTTCAATAATATATCCATCAAAAGGGCAAAACAATTACCCCCCCCCCCCGCTGTCAAAAATGACCCAACCCGTACTAGCTGCTTGTACTGCGTATCCTTATACACGCGCGCGTAAACACTAGCGCGACGACGCACTATCTAATCTTCATCTCACATAAATGGGCAACAACCAATGATATTGCGTTTTGCTTACTAACCCCCGCCCACTGATCAAGGAATTGATTTGTCACCAATGGTTTATTTCCAAAATTTCAGTGGATTCTGATGGTGCTTTAATGTTAAGACTAATGTTTTGTTTTCAAGCTGCCCCATAGCCATGTGTTATTGCCTGGTTTTACAGACGGAAAATCAGAAATTTGTGAATTTCTTTGAGCAGATCGAAGATGCACGTAAGATTAGTTACTGCTTACATCGTGTAGGACACTACCAGGGTAGCGCTGCATGGTAAAAGTAAGGGGTTCCAGTGGAAGATACTTGGACCCCCTTACCCCCACCTTTAGTCTGAAACAAGGGAGTAAAACCAGAAAACAAGGGTCCAAATGTTGGTTAAATTGACGTGGTAAAATGTTGGGACCATCTCATCGAACCATGGCATAACTTTCCTAGTGAGCTAGCTCTAGGCCCACGCCTCCACGTCAGTGCAAGAATTAAGTGTACTAATTCACCTCCATTAATGAATTGGCTGCTTTGGGGGAGTGTCACTTTAAGTTTAACTAATTCCCTTCAATCAAACATCTATTGAGTGTCTAATCTATATGAAATTACTACTATGACACAATATTTGGGTGCCTCGAAATCTCTTGTTGCACCTTTAAATAATTTAATTCCAATTATTCATTTTGGTACTTGTTAATATATGAAATATATTTCATATGAATATAAATATTTCTTTGTGGAGTCTTTTATTTAAACTCACCCTGTACATTATCTGAATTACAGTGTGGTGTGCTTTAAAATTTTACATTATTTGTTGAGGATTTGAAAGATTTTGTTTTTATAATAGATTGATTTTGACCTAGTTTAGTTAAGATCAAAATATGATGGGGTTAGAGTTCCATTTTTATAGGTTGAAACTTAATAGCGTGCCAGTATTTAGAGCAGATTCTTCAGCCACTTCTTAACCACAAAAAAAAAAAAAAAAAAAAAATTCCCACATAGTAACACGGACGTGTGGTTTGCCTGCGTCCAGTTGAAATTTTTTGGACCCCAAACCCCCTCTGATTGTGAAATTCAGTGCGTCCATAATTAGCTAATTTTCCAAAATCGGCGTCATGGACGCAGAAACGCAGAAAAACGCGACCCCTGTAAACTACACATACTGCACCTATGTCAGTGAATCAGATAGAAGATATAAAATCTAAATGTTTTGTAGGTAAGTTAGGGTGGGGGAGAGATAGGAAATGTGTTAACTCGCATTACAGCAACATACAGGGCGAGTATTCTGATTGTGTCCGCCATTTTGTTTTATATTGAAATCAAACATCTATTGAGTGTCTAATCTATATGAAATTACTACTATGACACAATATTTGGGTGCCATTTTGTTTTATATTGAAATCAAACATCTATTGAGTGTCTAATCTATATGAAATTACTACTATGACACAATATTTGGGTGCCTCGAAATCTCTTGTTGCACCTTTAAATAATTTAATTCCAATTATTCATTTTGGTACTTGTTAAT
Organism: Ophioderma brevispina; assembly: GCA_023653785.1. Lineage (NCBI taxonomy): Eukaryota > Metazoa > Echinodermata > Ophiuroidea > Amphilepidida > Ophiodermatidae > Ophioderma > Ophioderma brevispina. The sequence goes on from JAMKCH010020174.1 coordinate 61,856, forward strand.
AATGAAATATATTTCATATGAATATAAATATTTCTTTGTGGAGTCTTTTATTTAAACTCACCCTGTACATTATCTGAATTACAGTGTGGTGTGCTTTAAAATTTTACAGTATTTGTTGAGGATTTGAAAGATTTTGTTTTTATAATAGATTGATTTTGACCTAGTTTAGTTAAGATCAAAATATGATGGGGTTAGAGTTCCATTTTTATAGGTTGAAACTTAATAGCGTGCCAGTATTTAGAGCAGATTCTTCAGCCACTTCTTAACCACTGATGAAGTCATAATCGTTTAATGGTGCGCATATCAGGTTCCCACTAGGGTAATTCTGTCTGAAACAGTGGCTAGAAATGGTATAAATCAACATTTAAAAATATCTTGGATGATTGCAGTTTGTATGAAGGGGTTTATGGAGGGAAAAGAGCGGTCAAAAGAAATTCTCAAGATTAAGGTCAGGGTGGGATTATTGGCTTTAATGGCTTGGATAGATTTTGTTGTAGGTTGAATGATATGTGGTAATGGTGACAGAAATGTGCATGCCAATTTTCTTTTTTTAAAAAAAATAAAAATGGGTTTTGAAATGTTTCAAATTTTATGGTTTAAATTTCCCATGGTTGTTTTTAGAGGGATTTTGGCAATGTGGACAAAATTTTATAAGTTGCTGAAAACCTGTATTTAATATTTTTTCTCAAAATTTTAGATTACTATCTATAACGGTTGGTTTCATTTATATGGTTTCATTGGTATTTTATTTCTAGTAAAATCTAACAAGGGAATTTGGATATTTTTGTATTATGTGCGTGCACCCTGGGGTCTAACATTAAGAATTTTGAAGCTGTAATAGAGGAGGTTTCAGATTGCCCTACAGTGGTTCAAATGATGCCAGAAAATGCCTACATTTCCCCTGGACCCCGATTGCATGGGCTGTGATTGTATTCGTACCCAGGATAATGCACCCGAGGATGCAAGATCCTACCCCATGTAAACCTGCAATAAAAAAATCCTGTGTATTGCTCTATTTTGGGCTGCGCAGCACATAGTTTATTTGCAAACTATTTTGAAGGTACCTTTCTTTTTTTCCTTAAATCTACTACTCAATAAAGTTTGCTCCAATCAGAAAGAATGAGGCCAGTAAATTGAGGTCATATGGCTTTTTGCTATTTGCTATTGAGTCTTAAATTCAGTTAATCAAGAATTCTTTTCAGCCCTGGACGATAAACTATTAAAGGAAAGGATTTGAATGTTGCTAGTGTTTCAAGAAATCCATTTGGCTGAAAAGGCAACAGGAATAATGTTACATGCACACTGTGGAGACTGAATTATTCATAGACACAAACTAATTAACGTGAGAATGGAAGAAATATTATGTAGCAAACTATTTCATAGAATTATGTTGCAAAAAAACACCCAGAAAGGTAAACTGTACTCCTAGGTGCACTGGAGACAAATACAGTGATTAGTGAATGCAGAAGAAAAAAATTAACCCCCTGGGCACTACCTGCCTATCTTATCAGCTTCTAAGCACTATTTTGATTGGTAGTTTGGAAAGTAATATCATGTAATGAGCAAATCAGAGATACTGTAAGAATTTGTGGTATGGTTTACAATGAGATATAGAAGCACTATTTTGATTGGTTACTCAGAGGGCCATCTCATGTTGTGTCCTGTAATGCGCTAATCAGAGAGATTGTGTCATAGGTGGTAGTGCCCAGGGGGTTCACCCTTTATATAGACCCGTGCTAGGTAATTTCCTGGGCCTCGCACACCAAGGATTTTAGTGGTAAAGATTGGCTTGTTGTGACATGCAGCCAGTACAATTTTTTATGCAGACCAAACGATATTGGGTTATGGTTTCATTGAAAAACAGCCTAGAGGTGAGACATGTCTAGAAATCAAGGACAGGTTCCGGCCAGAATTGCCTGTCTCCCTAAACTTAAGAATTGGTTCAGCTTCACTGCACTAAAACAATGGAACTGCTGAAGCAAATCTGGGCTACTTCTAGCCCAGTTTTCCAGGTATAATGTTGCAAACAGGCACTCTCAGTGATTTACTGTACATTACCAGACTACAACAAAATTCATACAAAATCAGGTTTTGGCAATTTTGGAACAAGCATGCATGTGATAATTATTAAAGGGTGATGGCCCAATTCAAGTCTATAAAGTTTTCAATTCCCAGAAGGTGTAAACATTTACTGATCACGGGCAAAAGTATCCCGGTCGCAGGGCAAAGGAGTCCAAAAAGGGCTGATTTAATATGAATATCAGTCTTTTAATTCCTGATTTCAGAATAGCAAACTTGGTACAAGTGGCACTGGCACATTTTCACAAAATATGAAATATCTTCCAATTTGCTCGCAAATGAGTCTAGGCCATTGGAAGAATAGAGATATATTTACACATAAAAATAATGTATGTGAATTGTGTGTCTGTGGTGTATGTGCAGGTGTGTGTATGCTATGTATTTACATTGTGTGTGTGTGTGTGTCATGTGTAAATGTGTGTGTGTGCGTGCATGCATGTACTCATTAAGTGAACAAAGCATGGGTGTAAGCATACGAGTGGGTAGTGAGAGTTGAAAGAACTTAGACATCTATGCTGTCTGTTTGTACATATTTTTATTATTTGCTATTTTGTTTTTATTATTTTAAATGTATTGCAAATGTTTCACAGATCGGTCAAAAAGGGTGCATGCCGTGAGAATCAACTCCGGCATGTGTTTTCTTGTATTAAACGCCATTTCCATTGTCTGCTGAATAAATGTTGCCAGAGTAATTTGATTATAAAAAGGGCACTGATTTGGTCTTAATCATTTCAGGTGAGGGTTAATGTATATAAAGCTTTATAATCATGCAAACATATAAATGTTGAAAAATCTTGAGGGCGCATTATTTTTCAGATGTGCCAGTGTCTCTTTAATAAATAGATGAAACTTTTCAAGTGCATCAAAATTCATATTTGACTAGTACGGTACATGTGAATATGAACCCCAATTGCCAGTTTTGACATATAGGGAGTGATAAATTGGGGGAAAAGATAGCACAGAAAGCTAGAGGAAAGTTACTAATGGAATGAGATGGTTTGGAATGTGCCCTGGTAATGTTACAGCCATGCTTCATAGGTATATGGTATGGTGTTTTCTGGTAAAGGTATGTGGCCGATTTTATCCATATTTGGGTGCCTGTTCAAGTGTTTTTTTCATGGTTTTAGAAGGTAAACAGTTATTTGCGTCATTTTAATTAGGGTTTTGTATATGGGGGTCTTGAGCTATCCCGTCTGGCTGAAATTTGCCAAATCTCACTTTAGGTTAAAGGTGCAACAAGAGATTTTGAGGCACCCAAATATTGTGTCATAATAGTAATTTCATATAGATTAGACAGTCAATAGATTTCTTACCTCGTATTTGGCTACAGAAGTGTCTTAAAAGAGAGAAAAATTATGATTTTGATTTGCTTATATTTCAAAAGAAAACATAAGCTGTATTTTGTATTTTGCTCCTATACAAAATTGGAAATTCCATAATTTTTGTATCAAAGAAACATTTCTCAGCTTAATCCTTTCAGATGGGGATAGTTCTGATGGAAAGCTTTACTTCATATTTTTTAGGGACACCTGATATGTGAAATATCTCGTTGCACCTTTAATTGTTACTGTTTGTTTCTTTAATGTTTGTTCCACTAATAGTGTGTCTAGATGCACAGTAATTTAAACAAAATGAAAAGCCTCAAATCCCTCAATTTTCTCTGAATAGGTTATTTTTTGTGCATTTAAAAAAAACCCAAAATATTCTGCATATTGGGTCTGACTGGGGGATTGTCCCCCTGTGCCCCCTCCCCATGACACCCCACTCATTATGTGCCATTCTTTTAATCTTACAAGTTGCTGGGTCATGGTAGGTCACTAATGATTATTTTAGGTATGTTTTTAAATCTGACCAAAAATAGCTTTACTGGTGACACCTGAGCTGATGAAAGATGGTGGCAGCCTCATGGTGTAGAGAGGTGGTGATAAGAGTCAATTCTGGATTGAAAAAGAAAAGGTCAAAATCAATGCTGCAATTTCATAAATCTTTTCTTGTTGGAAATATTATATTGAAATTGCTTTGGAAATAAGTAGATATTGGCAAAGTGTATGGATGTACACAGCCTGGGCAAGTTTCTGATGTGTAGGGGTAGTACGTTTGAGAGGTACATGCAAGTACAAATTATATAACTTGTGCAACTGGTTCGGGAGGTGAATATGCTTGTAATAGGAGGTTGGCATTATAATCGGCATTGTACTCCAATTAAAAAGTTGAGCATATTAAAGGCACTATCAGTGATTTGCCAAATCAAGAAATAATCAAAAATCAGATTTTTGGATGTCTGTAACAAGTGTAGTTATCCTAACATACCCTGGAATTAGTTATAAGGCTGAAAGCAACCAAATTAAGACAAAATCAGATATTTTACTTTTAGTCATTAGCCTCAAATACCTAAATCTTCCCTGAATAGATATATATATTTTTGTGCATTTAAAAAAAATGAAATATTCTGGATAATGGGTCTAACAGGGGATTTGTCCCCCTGTGCTCCCTCCCCATGACACCCCACTCATTATGTGCCATTCTTCTTTTAATCTTACAAGTTGCCGGGTCACGGTAGGTCACTAATGATTATTTTAGGTATGTTTTTAAATCTGACTAAAAATAGCTTAACTGGTGACACCTGAGCTGATGAAAGATGGTGGCAGCCTCTTGGTGTGGAGACTAAGTAGCATTCAGAATGGAACTACACTATAGGCTACTCATAATAATACACAAGCAGGTGGTGATAAGAGCCAATTCTGAACTGAAAAGGAAAAGGTCAAAATCAATGCTGCAATTTTCATTAATCTTTTCTTGTTGGAAATATTGTATTGAAATTGCCTTGGAAATAAGTAGATATCGGCAAAGTGTATGGATGTACACAGCCTGAGCATGTTTCTGATGAGTTATTTTGAGAGGTACATGCAAGTGCAAATTATATAACTTGTGCAACTGGTATGGGAGGTGAATATTGGTTGTAATTGCAGGTTGGCATTATAATTCAGAGATGTAACTTTTCCTGAAATTTCCAGATTTTTGGCCATGAGTAAAAAAAAATCCGGAAATGTAAAAAAAAAAAAAATAAATCAATTTCTAAGATCAAAGTGTTAATGATAAAGGTAAAACTGCATCAAAAACCCTTGTACCCTAAAATCGCTTAAAGGTCCCAGGAGATGAGATGATAAACCTACTCCAAATCTGTACGGGGCATTCCATTCCAATACGCAGGGCCACAAAAAAAGAATGCACTACCAGTGACATCATTAGTGAAACTATTGATTTTCAGTCAGTGCCATGAATAGATTCACACCAGTCACCTGGAATTTTCTATTACTCTCTGAAAAATCAATAGTTTCACTAATGATGTCATCACCAACCCAAATATTGAATGCTTTCTCGTCCCTCCTTGTAGACTTGACACAAACCACATCAATTCTATTGGCATTTCCTGGGACCATTAAGAAAATATGTTCCCTGGAACTTCACTGGATGCTATGCTAAAAATTTGGTAAAAAAGACATATTTTACAAAGTATTCTTGTTCTAAAATGGACAACAGGGACCATTTGTAATTTTTAACTTATGCTGGAAGGCCTCTTAGGCTAATGAAAGTTGATTCACAGTTTCCTGTTTCCTGACTCCGGTCAGAAAGAAATGCCGATCAAATAATTCATTATTTCCAAATAATTCATTATTTCATACTTTCCAACTGTTTAAGACAAAAACGATTGTTTTAACGTGATCTTACTCATGAATGATGCATTTTAAGCACTGTTTACGATGACAGGGGGGGTAGAAGAATCGGAAACGTCCATTTTCTAAGATCAATAACCAATTTACGTTGGTTCCCGGCTCCTTACCTACTTCCGTGTGTGTTTCTATTAAACCACCGATTGATCGATTGACTTGGTAGTCTTTGCAAAATGCTGCGTGAACTATGATTTAAATGGATACCACACGGCGCATTGACTCGAGACTAGGTTTAGTCTCTCCGACAGGCTGCATTATCAACCACGTCAATTGACGAAGTTTACACTTACAGCCTGTAGTAAAGGCTAGACTAGGTTGAAATGGGAATTTCTACCGTGCACTGGGTAACGCGCTATATTTAGCACATTGCAAAATAAATGATATAGGAAATTTGCCGTCAATTTTTTCGAAGGTTTCACAAATATATATTGAAAAATAAATTTACATTTAGATAAATACATGATATTTGCGAAATCCTTGTGTCATTATTTGTTTTAGCACGTGTACCCTGCTATGAAATAAATCAAGCACCACCATGTGTATGTTCTATACCTGTCATTTTCGTTCATTTGTCCATGTGGTGTTTTTTTTCGTCCAGGTTTTTAAAACTTTATTTACGTTTGTTTATTTACGGAGTCATGTTGGTGCAAGTGAAAATAGAGGAGGAAGGGAAGGTATTCCTTCCCTGGACGATTGTGACAGCCGATTCAGGTCAGTCATTCCATGTACTGTAGTTGGCAAAAATTGTGTTCAAGAAAACTGTGTGTATGCAAACAACAATCAACATTTCTAAAGAAGTGCTTTATCAAAGTACTTCTATGTGTACCAAAGTTTATTTAAATGAAGCCTGGTCATAAGTATGTGTTTCGTGCCTCAAAACAAAGCACACTGCAGTTAACTTGGCATCAATAATGAAATCTGCAAATAATGAATAATGAATAATGAAACATTCCCCACTCAGTCATGAAAAAAAATGAAACGGGGGAAACTGGGAATCAACTTTCATTAGCCTTAAGTGAGCTCCAGATGCCAATCTTATCAACACTGCTTGCACATATGCTATTTGCCAAACAAATTTTGACTCCCAAGATACAATTCTTGACCCTGCTTCCTTTACCTTTTCCTACATGCACTGTGAAGCAATAAACCTCAACACCCTTGGCAAAGTTCAGCACCTTTCATTCACCCATGTATTAGAAAATGTACCCCTGGGTTTATAGTGTATGAGTTATGACACCCAGAACACATCTTAGTCTATCACGTTTAAGATGGAACATTACCTTTGATTGTGTTAACACTGAAGATGACCAAGATCTTTTGGGTAGAATACTGTGTATTTTACTACTTACTACTTGGAGCATCTATCCACACAAATAAGTTAGAATGTAAGCTAGTAAACGAAAGGTTCGTTCCACCTACAATGAACAGTATAGCTACTAACCAACCAGTATAAAGCAGCCACCTAAAGGTACCAGAAGCACCAGTTGTGTAACTTTTTGTATAGCACGCAATCTTCTCCTGAACATTCATGTTATGTGTGAAATAAACCGCAAAAAAATTTCCCGCTATACATGGTAGAATGTAAGCAGAAAAGAACAGGGTTCTTGTTCCCCTTATCACTGAACACAATTTAGCTAAAACCAACCCCCCATTATAAAGGAGCACCAAAGGAACCAGGAACAACCCCCGTTGGGATACTTTTTGGTACATAGGCAAGCAACTCCCTGAACATTCACTGTATATGTGTGAAAATTAAACCCCCACAAAAATTTCCCGCTATACAGTAGCGTAGAATGAAGCAGTAAAAGAACAGGGTCTTGTTCCACCTTACACTGACACCACAAGTATAGCCTTTCTTCTAACCAACCAGTTCCACGTATCTACCATAAAGGAGAAGAACACCAGTTGGTTACTTTTGGTCATAGCAAGCAACTTCCTGAACATTCACTGTATATGTGTGAAAAAAAACCCCCGCAAAATTTACCAAATACAGTAGAGAATGTAAGCAGTAAAAGAACAGGGTCTTGTTCCACCTTACAATGAAACAACAGTTATAGCTACCTAACCCAACCATAAAGGAGCCATATGAAGGTAGCAGAACCACCAAGTTGTGTATACTTTTTTTCATGCAGAACTTCTGAACTTCACTGTTAAGAGATGCCCATGGCATTGGAGCAGAAGTACAAATGCTAACAAATTAGAGGTGTTTATGGCACCTTTCAAAACTCAGCAGAGAATGTGTTGAAACTTCACATAAAGGATGTAAAGAAACCAGGAAGCAATCTGTACCACACTCTGGCTAAAAATATCCATTGCATCTATTTAAATGTGTTCATACTATAGGTCTGGGTAATGGATTTTCACTATCTATTTGTTGTCACCATGGCTTGTTTTCCTCATAAATGGTAAGTGTCTTGGGTGGATGTCCGACTTGTATAATCTTTATATTTGACTTTGAGCCTTAGATGAAGGTACAATTTTGGAAATTTTTGTTTTTGAATTTGCAGTTTCAGCACCAAAGCAATTGCAAGGCCCTCAAAAAGTTTGTCTCGCCGACTTTCTTTCCTTAGTATTTTTTTAAAAACGGCCTGAAGTCATGCAACAAATTCATGTAGCAAATCTAAAAGTAATACCTTTATTTTCATTCCCAAGCAGATTTTAATTTCTGAAGAAAATTGACTAGCCAACATTTCCTCTAAATTTGTTGTCAAACAAAGACTTTGATCTGGGTGATGTTGTTGAGTTTATTTTGAATTTTAAAATAGCCATTGAATTAACAGAGAACTTGATTAAAATTCATGTTTTGCCTGAGCTGAGCTAATTAGAATCAAGGATCTCCTGATTAATTACAAAAACAAGTTATCAGGACATGAAGACCATTTACAGAAAGCCACTTTTATGTATTTTTGGTTCAGTAAAAACAAATTTATACACTGTACCAAAATCTCAACATCAACACCAATTAAGGGGGAAAGACCCCTTTGGGGGGCTAAAAATAACAACTTTAAATTAAGGGAAAATTACCTTTTTATTGCTTTTTATTTGACAACAATCGGAGCGTCCGTTCAAAAGTTATGACCAAAAAGGTGGCTTTGTGAGTCAAAATTACTTAATAATATTTCTTATGTATTTTATTGTTTTCTCAAGCTGCGATATTTAATATTTTCCACTTTAAAAATATATATCTCAAGAAGTAATTTAGCTATTGATCTCTAATTTTCACCATTATTTGTGAAAATTCAAGTACTTAATTTCTAAATCATCAGGAAAGTAGAATAGCATTTCTAAAATACACAAAAACCTAAGTTTCTAGACTAAATTGCTGATATCTCAAAAGTGAATTTTTATGATATGACATCGCTTGCACCCTGATTTCTCAAAAACGATTTACCCTATGGAGATGGGATAAAAAGCAAATTAGAGCATATAAACTGAGCTCCACAATGAACTAGAATATTTTCATTAGTCCCATAGGAACCCATTTTATGGGGGTCATTGCCCCCAAAAAGTAAAACAATAATTATTCATTTGTTTTGAAAATAGTCGGGGCTGTGGCTCCTCTGATAGAAAAGGCTACAGCTTTTTATCATTAAAGATAAGGAGAATTTCAGTTCCAAGAACCTAAAATTTCATTATGTTCAGCTCCAAAGTCCTCACTTCTGAGAATGGGGACTTTTATTCAGAAAATTTGTTCGGAGATCATTTTCTTTGCATTGTGGGTTTAATGTACACCCCTCCCTTGGCTTGGCAACAACCAGAGCTAATCACTCCCAAGTTCCAATTCCGTTCATAACATTAGAAATAACGATTGACCAAAAATGCCTGGAAAGTCAGATCTATTGACTTCTTCACATACTAATACTTAGCAGCAGATTCCACAAACACTGCTAAAATGGGCCGTTGGAATTATCTCAATTTGCCCAGCCAACCCTGACTTAAGTTTATTTCCTTGTGGCAAATCCCAAATCGATACCTGCACTCCCCTCTGTACTTGCACCGATCACGGAACACAGTGTTGGGAAGGGTAATCTAAATCCCTATCATAATTGGTTTTTGTATCATCCCCGTAAGCCATCTTATCCAGCTATAGTGTGTTTACAATAACATGAACACCTTTCCACCTGTCATAAGTTCTTTTGTAAAGATAACACATGAATAAAATGATAATGATTTACTCTGAATACACTATTGTTTTCATGACGATACTCGGTTATCCCTGGGCCGTGTGTGTGTGCATGTACATATTTAGAAACTGACTTGATGGTATATTGGTACTGTTAATGGCAAGATGTTAGCCATGTTGCTCTAAGGAACATAGGAGTGTGAATATTTAGTAGGATATTTTTATTGACAAAATGGACTCCTCAAAATTGTTGAAGTAGAGATATAGATTAAGCCTGACTGTTTCCTTTAGGTGAATTAATCAATCCTTTCACTAAATTAAAATACCCTGAATAATGCCTAAATCTCAGTTTTGTACTGCATAAAGGTGCATGGGGGTATTTCAAGAAACGAATATGGCAGTTTTTTGTTTAAAAATGAATTCATACGTAAGCTCGGTTTCTTACTATGTTTGTTCAGTCTCGAGTTTGGGGGTGACGTCATGACGCGACTTTGCATTTGCTCTAGCATTTGGATTGCACCACCTTTGTTCACGTGTGTAACTGCTGCAATTCCAAGGTCGATGCGTGCGTTTCTCGGGTGCAAAACCTAACACGCGCAGTGACGTCACCCCAAACTTGAGATCGAACAGAGTATAGTATATGAAGGTCAGTGAACCCAGTCCTGGCCATTGAGACTATGGGAACTTGTATACAGTAACAGTAATACGAATTAGCAATATGACAGCACTGGAAATAGCTAGGATGATACACCTAGCTAGCCCAAAGATGATCACTTTTCAAGGGATAAATTCCCAATTTGCCTTCGGCGAGCAGCTGTATATAGCATATACAGGGTATTCATGCACACTCAATAATTTGAATGAGTCAAAAATAAGTTTGTCTGCACATTATAGGGATAGATAGAATACTCTAGTTTGTTCTAATTAAGTTGGACCATGCAGTTTCCATTTAGTTAACACTAGCCCTAAGGTTAATTATACACTAAAAAGACTAAATCATGGTGGATTGAAAGCTTGGAATTTAATCCTAATTATTACTAATACTGGTGCTTTGGTTCGAAAACTATCCCCAAAAGTGTGCAGTTAAAGGGAAGAATTGGTTTCGCCGTGCCTGGAGGTTTATCAGAAAAATGAAAACAACATAAATTTCCTAAGTATAACATTGCTTTTTAAAAAATCATGGTTTCTGTGTTTTTGAAAATGTTACCATTCTTGATAAGTTCCAAGTTATTAAATGACTGTGGGTCTGTCAACAGTCTCCTCGGCACCGCACTAGTAACACATGTTCTTTACTGGTCACCGTAACAGTCAAATAACCGTTGTTGTCGGCGCTGCAGCACTACAGGTCACCACTTCCGGTATCGTATTCCTTTTCGTATCGCGGGTCAAAGTTAACGTCACTCGGACAAGTAACAAACAACCAGTTTCGTGACCCAACCAAAGTGACATATACAGCTTACCAGCCACAAGGTAACCCAGTTGGTGTTACTTACCTACTTGAATCAGAATTTGTCAGTCCAGGACCCTCGCTGTAAACCCGGCGTCGATGGCCAAAAATGGTTCCGCGGGGAAGAAAGAAAGACGTTCACAGTGGAGTTTAGACATATTTTACACTTAAAAAATTGTTGTATATCGCGCGATTGGAAGCAAGGCGATCGTAAGGCCTTTAAAGGTGCCTCACTTCCACACAAACGTCCGATTGCGATATTTTGCTAGCTTCGCACAGCTGATTGCGATTGTAATCGGACATCTGGATTTCTCTTTGCATGCCGGGAAGGGAAGTTATAGTCTATCACACATAATAAAACTGCGACAACGGTATTATTCCTGTTATTTATAATGCGGATATCGGGGAATACTGCAGCGTTAGGATGACGTAATCTTAACGGACCCCCTGTGTGACCCGGTGCCAGTAACGGACATTGTGTTACTGTGCGAGTGCCGAGAGGGACTGGTAAAGATTTATTCAGCTGAGGAAGCTGTTCTGTGGCCGTGATTATCCATTATATGGACGCTCCTAATTTTACCACTGTCATGCAAAGACCCGCTATTTTTTTTTTTTGAATCACTCAAAGACCTACTTTTTGGAAAATTTTGCAAAATACTCACCAAAGACCCCATTTAAAAAATGGTTAAAGTTTTTTTTAAACAAATATTCTTTTTAATTAAAGGACAGGCCTGTTGGTTTTCTCTTGTTTTAATTAGCTCGTCCCAGAAAGCCCAAATTTTACGGAAGTGGTCACCATTGGTATCAGAAGAAGAAAGCTATACTATTTTCATTTACCCTGTGAAAATCTTATAGAGCCACAGGGGTTGGTTTGGAAGTCATGAGGAAAAATGTGCCCCACTTTGGCGACCAATATTAATTTTCACCACAGTACTCTTATTATGAGGGCTTAAAAAATCATGCTTTTTTAGCGCTCGCATCAAACGGACTGAAATATTGGACGAAACTTTACAGATGGGGGTTTATGGAGTGAAGGTCAATCTATCAGGATGAAAATGTCAGTTTAAATGGTTGCCATCGTCTTTATTAATGGGCAATTAATTGGCTTCTTCACCTAAAGATGACATATTTTACATGTATTGTGAGTTCACCCCCCCCCACCAGGGGTGGGGAATAGGCTGGTGTGGGGGTCCACATGACCTCACAAAAGTGCAGTTTGAAATTAATGTCATTATGGGATATTTTCCTGTAAAACATTCTCGTATATTGCTGGAAGACAAGCTGTCATTAGAAGGTTGGCTAACAAAGATAACGTGGTGTTTCTGTCTGGTTGTGGAATTTAGGTCCTTGAAAATAAATCAATTCATGCCCATAAAATTTGACATCATGGATTGCCATTTTTGTTTGCAATCACATATAATGTGACTAAAATATATTTTTTAGAGGGCGTGACGCCCCTACATATTGCTTTCGTCATCGTGCGAGTTCTTATATAGTGTAGCATTTTTGTTTACTTACACTATTTTGTTTTAGATTCGACACGCAAATTGCCGGACTTGTAGGGATGATAGAAACGGGATGTAGAAGAGAAGGTATATGAATTTGATCAATCACGCATATATTGGAAATCTGACAAAAACTTTTTCAAACATTGGCATTCTAAGTGTTTTCGAGAGACTTGTATCAAGATAATTGTTTTTTGAGAAGGAATAAAATCTGCGTCAGTTGTTTAGCTCCGAGTGTTACCTACTTCGCGAGATGGTTTCCTACCACTTCAAGTGGCTAGGTATTCCTGTTTCGGCTTCCCTTACTTGGTGCAGGGTGTAATTTTTAATTTTTAGTAACTGGCTGAGGCAATACTAGGCATACTTTTAGGTTTTGACTTCTTCCACCTGTTTTAAATAATTATATATAAACCCGTAAATAAAATAGGGTAATAGAAGGGATTTTAATGGAGAATACGTCTGATGTATTTTGAAGAAGACATCTTTGCTTGAGTTGTCGCCGTTGCGACCCCCGAAGGTTACATGGAAAAATCGCACATCTTACGTCATAGCTTCGTTTGCGAGATTCTCACGTTGAAGATCGAGTACTTGAAAAGAGCTCCCATAATACATTATGTCAATTGTCCAATAACGCCGGGGGGGGGGGGGGGGGGGGGGGGGGGGTGTTTTTGGGGTGGTTGGTGGCGGGGGGGGGGGGAACTGGTATAGTTTTTTAAAGCTTGTAACTTGTCATTAATCTGTACATGATGCCAGTCTTAAATACTCTACTGCGTTATGGAATATAGTGAAATCGATCGCACTGAGTCTATCGCCAAGATGACACCTAATTCCATGAATTTGTGGCCACGTGTGTAAGAATTCGAATAATCACTATATCCCATACATTGTGTCAGTTATCCCAATTAACATTGGTAACAGTGGGTGACATATCGATGTGTACACGCAATCTGATACCCTTATCTACTGTGTTGTGGGATTATGTTGAAATGCATATTAATCCTTTCATCTCCAATTTATGGGCACTTAAAGCACTCAAAGGGCTTCCGTGCTGTTGTTTATTGCATGCCTGATCTAATTGACAATGTTTAGGCCCTACTGCTAACAATATAAAAAATAAATAATTTTTGCTTTGCTGTGGACAAAGTTAGTTTAACCAAGACAATTTTGTAAATAGAACAAAATAGCCCAATTTATATCTTAAACATTACATTAGCTTATTTTTGGTATTTTGGATGCCATTTCCGTGTAAATTGAAAATTGGTGAGCTGAGACTTAAGCTATACTGATATTTGGTCATTTTGAGATATGACCTTTTAAGTTCACAAAAACAGTTGTTTTGAGTCATTAAAATTGCGCAATACAATTTCCCTCATATTTCATACTTTCTTCAACTTATGACTCATGTTCGTGACTTCATATGCGAATGTTGGTTACTCAATTTTGATGCAATAGAAATGATTAACTCTAAGCTATCGCGTGGGGTACCTTTATAGGAATTAGATGCCCAGTTAGGAAATCGGTGGGGGGGGTTGTTCGGGACTTGCTCGCGTAAGTTCAGTGCTCGATGGTCGTTATACGTGGGTTTCGAATTTGCCTTGGTATGTTGTCTTTTGTGTTGTCAATGCATGTGAGATTTTGAATACTTTACGTTGTATTTTTGGTTTAATAAAATAAAATAACAATGTTATTTTTTTAAACAAGTTATTTTAACATTTTTAAAAAAAGAAATTTATGTACTTCTTAATATTTAAAGCCACTCACATTTCACCGATTTCCTGTTTTTTAACCTGGCAATAATATAATGATAATAAACTTATGCAATTTGATCCAGGTTGATTCATAATGTATGATTTAATCATCTTTACTTGTAAGATTGTAACGATTAATTTTTCACATACTTCATATTTAATAATTAATTTTATCTATTGTTTTTGTCTGATTCTATGATGAACAAAATAAAAGGGCACCAAAAAATTCTCTAAAAAGTATCCATTACCCAATTTATTTATATATAATAATTTGGTCTATTCTATACAGGACTATCAGTGATTTGCTAAATCAGAAAAATTCGAAAAAAAATCATCAACTATCTGAGTTTCCATGGATTGTGACAAGTTTCGGGTGTCCTAACATAACCCTGCATGTGATAAGACCGAAGCCGATAATAGGCCAAAATTTGATATTTTAGTCATTACTGTCCGCACGCGTACGACACTTAACTCAACCCGTAATTGAAGGAGATGTTCGTATATTTTGAACCCTGCCTTTTTTTCTTTCTTCATTTTCGTCATTTTTTCAATTGGAAAAGATTTTATGAGATTGTACATCTCAATCTTGTCACTTTAAATGCTATTCCTGGCGAATTTCAAATATTTGACTCTTTCGGGTGATCACTGATAGTGCCTTTTAACTCATAAAAGCAATTGTTTTAAACTGTATAGTGCAACATTGTGGAGAAAGCGTCCAAAATGCTACTTTTCAGTCCAAACTGGCACTCCCTAATATCTAACCCGATTCAATATTTTTTATTTTTTTCGTTCACTAATAGTAATGTCTTACAATCTATATTGCCTGTGCAGAGTTTTTGGGCGATTATCCAATTGGAAATGCATTTTCCTCTGGATGTAGGGCTCCAGGAGCCCCCCCCCCACCCCCATCCACTAATGTGTGTAAATTCCCATTTGAGTGGTTAAGAATGTAAACTATAGAAGTACAAAAATGTACTTTGGCTTTGTCGTCATTTATCTTTACTTGTGTTCAATTTTAACAGTATTATACGCAGCATTCATTCTACCACTAAATCCCTACCGTAAAGTAAATTTACATTAAAGATGGTCTAAATTACAGGCAAGTTTTGCTAGATTGGTGTGGTCATCCGTGCTTTTTTTACCCCTACATATTCCCAAGCTCTTTAATAACTTCACCGAATACACATATTTCCAAGAGTTTTAATTAAAATTAACTTTTAGAGTATATAACTGTAACCTTTTTCCTATTTTGTTGGCAGAATGCCGAAAATATTGTAAAATTTACAATATCTTTATACTACTGTGTCCCGAGACCACGGTTGAAGTACAATTTCAGTTCATAGGTCTCCTTTTGGTAACCTTTTGCCTCAAAAGCTCACTTTAAAAGCCATTCGGCCTCCAATCCGGCAAATTTCACAAAATTTCAGTTCCTAGACCCTACCGTTGAGACACAAATTAAGTTCTCAGGCACCCAAGTTTCTAATCGGGTCGGCACTCCCTACCTGAAAAAAATTAAGACCGCTCCTACCGGCGCAATCGCTCTGCATTTAACTGTCATTCACAAGCCCCCCCACCTCCCCCCTTCCATCGCCAAAGCCGCCCGAATAAGGTCGGATGGGAGGGGACCAAACCAATAACCCCAAACCCCCTCCAAATACGAAAAAGCCGAGAACCGCGAAATTCTAGTTATCACTACTAAACTCTCTGGGGTTGACATTGTTTGGTTAGTAGCTGAGGCAGTTACATTCCTAGATAAACATATATCATGGGATGCAATTAAGGAGGGCTAATGCTGGCTTCATACTTTTTGGGGTCTTGCTGTCGCAGTGTCGCAAACCACAAGTTTCGTGTTGTCGCGCTACTTGCTGTTTTTTGTCGCCGCTACAAAAAGTGCTGTCGCGTGTCGCCGCGACAGTGTCACAGTATTTTCATACTTGTTTTTTTTCGTGGGTTTTTGCAGCAGACGGAACGCTCAACCTCACCTTCAAACCGGCCACTATCCCTCCTTCGTCATTGCGCTAAGCAGCTTAATGGATCCCTCAGATTTCAATCTCTCTCTCACTTCCGTTACTGCACAAATGGAGTCAGTGACACTTACCCTTGGAATTGATATCCAATCGTTTTGCTGGCTGAATTTATCTTTGGAAAACTCCTTTTTAGATCTACTTATTCTTGCGCCATTTTTTCTTTTCATTGCATTTGTTTACGTTGGAATAGTCTCACCCAAATCCCAAATGAATCATTTTATCGATGTCCCATCGCGCGGATGAGTTTAAAACAAATATGTAATAACTTCGGCAGTTCATTGGTCAGTGTTTGTACGGCATCGTGTGTCTCGAAAAAGTTGAGTTCAAGTCAACTTTTCGCTGTCTGTCGCAGGTAGCAGCACGACAACTAATTGATTTATAAATTGATTTATCTGCTTGTCGCAGCATGGTCGCAGCCTGTCGTGGCGACATGACAAGTTTTATGGTCACGTGTTAACTACCTTTGCGCTGTTGCACAAATTACTTGTAGTGCGACACTGGAACAGCACGGCAAGCTAGTATGAAACCAGCATTAGTTGCAAGAACTATGCAATCACCATCTGTTTCAGACAGTTGTCTAGAATAATTAACATATTTTTGGCACACAGAACAGTGCTGATTATCATCCTAGCAACCTTCATTTGCCGTTAAATTTGATGGCTAATATGGAAAGAAAAAGGAGATTATATATCATTTGTTAATAGGAGTGAAAGTCACTGCAAATCGGGTATTTTAATTTATTATTTTCGTGTGAATTGAAACAGTGTTTTGTTGTTTATCTCAGTGGCAATAATATTTGTATTCATTTATACTTCATCAATTTAAATGGGTCAAATTTAATGATGATCCTTTCAGTGCCTAGTTCTCCCTTATCCAGTCACATGCGTGATGTACAGATAGGTCTCGTTATTCTCCAATATCACTTGTGAAATTCACAGAGGCTCATTAACAGTGTGCTTAGTAACCCTAACATTGCAGGCTGTATATTGTGAGGGAGGACTTACCAAAGATCACAATATACCACACTTTCATCATACTTGCACTTCCAAAGACCACAATTTGATTGTGGTATATACTTGGTGGTATATGCTTAGTAGTTAGTTAACTCACAACTATACCAAATAAGAGTACTCATACCACAAAATACCACAGTATAAACAACAACAAACTGTGGCCATAGGCCACAATGGACATGGCTGCTGAGAGACATTGCGGGCCCGGGTAACCTCGGAGTTACAGGCTTACATGGCGCTGGGAAGGGTTTGCGGGGATGTACGTGGATTGTACCACTTTACATGGTCAATGCTAAGATCACAGACCACAAATATTGCGATTCTGTACTATCATATACCACAATACCTAAAGATTCATTGTTTGTATCTTGTGGTCTAGACCTTGTTAGGGGTAACTGACATAATTGTTTCTAAATATGGGAATATCATCCCCAGATCATGTTTGTATGCTTAGGTTCACTGAACTGTTCATGAGAATGGCAGCTGGTTTTCCTGCTTTGCTATCCCTGCTATTAACTGATGATTTCATCATGTAATAGAGAAAGCTTCATAAGTGGCAATAGCTGCTATTTGCCAGAAATCCCATCAAACCTCCTATACTAGCTTATAAGTGCAATAGCTGCTATTTGCCAGAAATTTCCATCAACACTCCCGATACTTAATCCAAATTTAGGTCAGTGCTCTTGAAATGGTCTTCAGGTGTGTCGCCTTAAGAACCATTTCAAAACCACTGACCATGCAAAGCAATAGCTTTAAAATTATCTTAATACATGGCAGCACACCGCAGATGTTCACATGGCA
Source organism: Ophioderma brevispina (assembly GCA_023653785.1). NCBI lineage: Eukaryota > Metazoa > Echinodermata > Ophiuroidea > Amphilepidida > Ophiodermatidae > Ophioderma > Ophioderma brevispina. The sequence continues at coordinate 80,330 of JAMKCH010020174.1, forward strand.
TTTAACTGTCCATTCAAAAAGCCAACCCCCACCCCCCCCCTTCCATCGCCAAAGCCGCCCGAATAAGTTCCGGAAGGAACCAAAACCAAACCCCAAACACCTCCAGAATGCGAAAGCCGAGAACCGCGAAATCATCTAGTTATCACTACTAAACTCTGGGTTGATCAGTTGTTTTGGTTATAATTAGCAGTTTTACAATTCTGATAAAAATATATCATTGGGAATCATTAAGGAGGCGACTGCTGGCGTCATACTTTTTGTCGTGCTGTCGCAGTGTCGCAAACCACAAGTTGTCGTGTTGTCGCGCCTACGTGCTGTTTTTTGTCGCCGCGACAAAAAGTGCTGTCCCGCTGTCGCCGCGACAGTGTCACGAGTATTTCATACTTTTTTTTCGTGTTTTTGGCAGCAGACGCGCAACATCACCTGCAAACCCACTGATATCCCTGCCTTTCGTCATTGCTAAGCTTAATGGATCGCATCAGATTTCACTAGCTTCTATCACTTTCCGTTACTCTGCACAAATTATTCAGTGACACTACCTGGGAATTGATATCCAATCTTTTGCTGGCTGATTATCTTTTGGAAAACCCTTTTAATCTTACTTCTTCTTCGCCATTTTTCTTTCATTGCCATTTGTTGTACTTGGAAAATATGGCTCACCCAAATTCCCAAATGAATCATTTTATCGATGTCCCATCGCTGCGGAGAAGTTTAAACATATGTAAATACTTCTTGCATTTTTCATTGGTCCATTTTTTTGTACGGCATCGGGTGGTCTCGCAGAAAGTTGAGTTCAGTCAACTCTATCTCTGTCGTCACAGGGAGCAGCACGACAACTAATCGATTTATCGGCTGTCCGCAGCATGGTCGCAGCTTGTCGCGGCGACATGGCAAATTTTATGGTCACGTGTTAACTACGCTTTCGCTTTTGAGCCACAAATACTTGTCTTGCACACTGCGACAGCACGAGCAAGCAGTATGATTAACCATCAATTATTTGCAAGAACTATGCACAACCCCCCAATCGTGTTTCAGACAGTTTGTTCTAGAATAATTACATATTTTTGGACACAGAACCGTGCTGATTATCATCCTATCAAATTCATTTCAGTTAATTTCTATGGCTAATTTGGAAAGAAAACAAGGATTATATATCATTTGTATAAAAATAGAGTGAAAGTCACTGCAAATCTGTATTTTACATTTAATATTTTCTTGTGAAATTGAAACCGTAGTTTGTTGTTTATCTCAGTGGCAATAAATATTGTATTCATTTATACTTCATCATTTATGGGTCCATTTATGATGATCAATTTCAGTGCCTAGTTTCTCCTTATCCAGTCACATGCGTGATGTACAGAGAGGTCTCGTTTTAGTCTCATATCAGTTTGGAAATTCACAGAGGCTGCATTAAACAGTGTGCTTATTAACCCTAACATTGCAGTCTGTATATTGTGAGTACTTACCAAAGATCACAATATACCACCCACACTTTTCATCAAATCATACGTGCACGTCCAGAAGACCACAAAATTTGATTGTGGTATATTGTGGTATTGGTTAGGATTAGTTAAATCACAACTATACCAAATAATAGTCCCTCATACCACAAAATCCACAGTATAACCAACAACCCAAAAAAACTGGCCATATGCCACAATGTAACATTGGCTGCTGTGAGAATTGCGGGCCCAGGGGAACCCCCTTCGGAGTTAAGGCTTTAAATGGCCTGGGTATGTTTGCAGGATGTTCGTGGATGTACCACACTTTACATGTCAGTGATAAGATCACATAACCACAAAATATTGTAGATCCCTGTAACTATCATATACCACCATATACCAACAATATTACATTGTTTGGTATTAGGGTTCTAAGAGCCTTGTTCGTGTACCTGAACATATTGTTGTCTAAATAATGGGATAATCCTCCCCAAATCATGTATGTCTTAGGTATCACGGAACTGTTCATGAGAATGGGCAGCTGGTTTTTCCTGCTTTGCTATCCCTGCTCTTAACTGATGATGTCCTCATGTAATGGAGAAGCTTATACTGCAATAGCTTGCTATTTGCCAAAATCCCATCAACAAACATCCTCTATAGCTTATAAGTGCAATAGCTCTATTTTGCCAGAAATTTCCATCACATCCTATACTAGGGCCAAATTTTTAGGTCAGTGCCCTTGAAATGGTTCTTCAGGTGTGGTCGCCTAATAACGCATTTCAAAACCACTGACTCATGAAAAGATATATGTAAAAATTATCTTAATACATGGCAGCACACAGATTAACACATGGCAGCTATTTGCACTTACAACCTTCTTGCACTCACAAAAGGTGATGCATGTTGCTTGTTTTTTTGCTGTTCTTCAGAAGATAACACTTGAAGGTCCCAATGTGTGTACACACATGTTGACCTTGCTGTTTTGCAGCCTCAATACATCAATGTCTTATGGGAGGCTCTGTGATTCACTTACTGTGTGTACTTTTTTCAATTCAACCTCCTGTATCCAGGTTACAACTTTAGCTTGTTCTTGATAAAAAGTGTTAATTTGCCTTAGCCATTACTCTTCACCTTTTTCCCCGATTGATCAAACTAGACCTGTGCATTTAACCACAGGACCCATTTCATCACTCTCCTGCTCTGTTCTAGAATCTTACCCCAGAGGAAAGGGAAACATAAAGGTTTATAAATGACTGAAAGCCACAATCAGTCCACTACTTTTATTTAGATATTTTCTCCTTAAGGTGCAACGAGAGATTCCAATTCATCCATATTTTCGGTTTCTGTATGATTTAATATAGAATTAGACATTTAATAGATTCCCTAACTTTTTAATTTTCGCTATTAAGAAGAACTTAAAATGAAAACAAAGGTGATTTGTATAATTATTCTTAGGGCCTATATTGTCAATAAAATCATTAGTCCTGAATTTTCGTATTTGCTCCAACGAAAGTGAATTTTCAATAATTTTGGTATCAAAGAAACAGTTTTCAGCTTAATCCTTTCAGATAAGTATATTTTTTTATGAGAGCTTTACACCTAGTACAAAATTAAAATAATTTTCCCATTTTAGGGACACCTTGTTTTTTTAAAATCTCTCGTTGCACCTTAATTTGGAATGTGAGTATATAATTATTAGGGTCTGTCCATGAATTGATCCAAGTTTGATAAATCCTCAGCTTGGTGTTAAAAGTCTGAACATTTCTGATGTTTGGGTTTTCTTTATCGCAGTTCTCTTCATATGCAGATTCCGCCTTCGTGAAGTTCCTAGGGGACGAAAGTGTAAGACACCTGACTTCCATTTGGCTTTGTCCATATCATGCGCCCGACAACAGCCGCCATGCAGGACGACTTGCCCTGACAAGTGAGTATCACCCTAGTGTGGATCTTAACTACGCTTATTAAACAAGCCTCCACAAGCTGTCACAAACATAACAATTACCATAGAAGCTGGTAATCTCGAGGGAGTCTAACTTTCGTTCGCTGGTTTAATCATGGTTATCTACCCCCCTGAAAAAAAAGGACCTTTTTTTCTTTCAACGTACAGTCCCGCCCCCGCACTCTGAAAGTGTGATGTACCAGGTTGGAGAAAGAGTTCTATATGTCACCCAACAACCACCCTTTAAAATTTTTACAGGAAACAAATTTTTTTTTATATATGGCTAAACAAATTTTACAACCTTGACCAATAAGGCCAAAAAAAAAAAGAATTGTGAATGTATAACTTCCAAGGGGATTCTCATATGGAACTTTTTGCCCAGGTTAGAAAATTCCTCATGGATTGGGTCATATTACGACCAATCCATGAAGATTTGCAAGTATTCATCTTATTTTCCAGAGTATTTGGAAGAAAAAAAGTCCATGGTGATGTAAGTGGAACAAAGTTAAGTTAGACTCCTTTTGAGAACAAATACCAACCTTAGGGTAGATACCATCTTACTTACCCATGCAGCTACATCTTGACACTTTGACTTTGACCTTACTAGTGACTATGACCCATACCACCCATCCGGCACTCGCCCCTCTAGAATACTTTTACCGAACCTATGTAGTAAGTTACAAAATATGGCGTCTTTAATCCAGCTGTCCATGTTTTTTGTTGCGCGGGCATCAGAACTAAAAGGTGTTCTTCAAATTTTGGCTTGGTGGTTGCATATACAAATTATTCAACAGGCAATATTTTCCCAGCGAGCGACATTAGCTGAAGTAGGTGTAGAATTATAAGTTTCCTTACTGCTATTGCATAGTGGTAGGTCTGAAATGCATATTAATTATCATGTATACTAAGTCAAAACATTTTAACATTATTGGTTGTTTTTCAATTATATAGCATTACCATATTTTCGAAGTCTAAGATATCACTTATTATATATTGGCTTTCTCTCTTCATCATCTCCCCCTACATACTTCTTTCCTATAATAATGGTTGTTATGTATAATATTAATTTTCATATTATGATGACACACCCCTCATTCTTTCTGAGTGTTTAAGCCTGCACCCCATATATTTTAGTAGTTGCAAGGCCCATTTCTGTATTTGGCTTTCAGAACAATTTTTTACTAATTCCAATACCGTACATGTGGTCTATGCCTCAGATCTCAGCAATATTTTTTTGGTGTCATTTGGTAAGTCTGTACAAATCTGCCTGAACAAAGATAGCAAAAACAAGTATATGGTGAATGACACCCTTTGTTTACTTTCACATCACTAACATTGTGAATTAATTGAAAAGAATGCATTGGATTACAAATTAATGTACTCTTGGGAGGACAATGCCACAAAGACATTTTTGTAACTGTTTCCACACCCCAAAAACTACTCACAACATCAAATTAGAACTGTTCTTTTTTCTTAGGTTTCTTGGAAACAAATATTCCAATATATAACTGTCAAAATGTGTTGAAGTAGTTCAAGCTTTTGTTATTATAATAATTATTTGATTCCCACAATTCCTGTTTGTTACAAATGAGGTGGGTGGTGCTTTTCATATAACAGATTTTATAAAAGAGTGGAACCATTTACTGTTAACGCTATTTTATTTTTTGGTATAAAACATTGTTAATCTTCTGTATAAGTTTAACAAGATTCACAATTATTCTTATGAGGTGCCAGCTACTGTCCATTTATAAGCAATATCCATCATGCATTATGCACTTTTTTCTCAATTAAACAAAAGATCATAAGCTCAACAGTTGCCCACTTTCTTTGTGTTTAGAAAAAAAAATCATAAAATTTGACAAAGAACTTCCATGATACATGCCTTGAATATCAGTATTTTTCCTGATTTCAGGATTTGGAGTCAATTTCTGCAATTTATTCATTTATTTTTCACCTTTAATCGCTGTATTTAACCATATTTCAGGCTATTTTTTTGACTTTTTTAAAATAATTGCTTTCAGGATTTCTCCCCAAAAGATAATCACTCCAGACCCCAGTGCATGTAAAGTTTGGCTCTTTACAATGCCATCCGGGCTAATTAAATTTGCGGATATAAAAAATTCACAGCTAGCACACTCAAAAAGTTGGAGTGGAGGAAGTTCAACTAATCTTGTGGATCTTCAGATAAAAAAAAGTTTAATATTTCAGAATACCAACAGGTGTTTTCATCCACAATCTCTGAATGTCTCAAATGCTACTAAAGCAGAGTTTATTGTGTGAAGATTACTTTTAACATCAGATCTTACTTCTGCAGAACAATTGCTGAATATCACAAAAGGTGACACAAAAAATACCAAAAGAGATAATGCTGAAAGTGTAGCTTTTAGGAGTACTTCTCTAAAAATCACACATCATGGATTTTATAAATAATATTTTTAGTGTTGCACTGCAATTTTTCACAACAAGTTGAAAATCAAAACCTTAGAAAATACACATGAATTCAACATTGACTGTATAAATTATTTAATTGTGGCTTGTCTTTCCTGTTCCTCCGTTCTCCACTGCATTCATAAATGCTTTGTCTGCCCTGCTGTTTATTTTGCTATTTAAAAAACAATATAATTTTTGGATTGAAATAAGTTTGGATAAAAATAGTCGTCTGTAATTGTTTCACTCTGGCTTTGAATCCATAATTGGTGGCAGCGATCATGGCTGCATATTATCTTATCTGATTGCCCACCCTTACCCCTCCCTCGTTCCCTCTCCCTCCCGTGTTCTGCCCCTCAATTTATTTGAAATACTGTGATCGCTCACACGTCATGCATTTATTCTTATAAAGGCAGGAACAGAATTCATAGAGACCAATACATTTTGTGTGTCTGTTTGTGTGTTTGTTAATGTTATTGGCACACTCACCTCCACAATCAACATTTCCAATATTCTCCTTTATATCTATAACATGAAGCTCACTGTTGTCACCAAACCTTATTTGTCTCTGTCTTGATAGATTTCACAATTTGTTTTCCAATGATTTCTTATTTGTCTCACTATTACCCAGCATCGAAGGTTGACGGGGGAGGTACTGTGTTCTTTTCATTTTCTGTTCTCTCTTTTCTTTGTTATAGTAATAACGCTTGCATCCGTTGTGCCGTTTGTTGTTCTAAATTTGTTTTGATGTCGGACCATGATATAGGGTATATGTGTGGAATGCCCTGGACCATGCTTGGATGAAAACCGCCTGTGTTTTTTGCATTGTGTTTCATCATTCAATTTAACTTATGTGCTTCAATTCACACCAGAGTTTTCAATTTTTTTGATTTGAAAAATTATATGGTGGACTGGTGTGGTTACCATTTTAAAATTATTCAAAGACAGTGTGTGCTTTCAGTTACATCATCAAACTGTTTCTGAAGTCTTTTCTATTCATTCACATCATATACGCTGTCATTTAAGTGTTTTAAAAGCAGTCGGCTGGGTTGAAAAAGTGTACACAACTAAATAAGGAAAGGAATTCTCTGCAGAAATATTAAATCTGTTTGTACGGGATTATGTCTCTTTAAATGATTAAGAACAATATTTCAGTCTTGATGAAAGCTTTCCCCAAGCTTTGCTTGGTAATTCTAATAGTATAGGTAATCAGGCGGTGCAAATTTCAAAACCCATTTTGTTTTTTTTTTGTCCTTTCCCCTCCCCTTGCTGTCCATATTTTAGAATTTGTGTTCTAAGTTTTCAAGGCAGTGTAATTGCATGATTTTTGTTGGTGTGGGTGCAGAATTATGCTTTTGCAAAGAAAAAGCCAAAAAGTTGCAGCTTATTGCTACGTTAGTAAAGGTAGTTGGAAGAACTGCATGGTTCACCTAAAATTGCTATCAAGACCCAGAAAATTCATGTTTGGCTGAGAAGTTGTGTTCAAGTTATCGAATGATAAAAAAGCAATTTTTTTTCACGCATTGAACTTAAAATTGAGTCTTATACACTACCTATAATGGCCTAAATGTTTGGTATTGTGGGCGTGCTTGCCAGTTGTGGCACATCACGGTTGACACTGTATACATTTATCATTGTCTCCATTTTGGGGTTTTCAGTGATGAACATGCATATGCTGATGTACTGAGAAGTTAATTCATTGGTAAGGAGGGTTTTATAATATGCGATCTTTGTATGTATGGTCCTTTGGGATTGCATAAACCGTTGAATCCGCAAAGTAGACTTATAAGTGTTTACTAAGCTTGATTAAAAATAAAAGTACACAATGTCATGGTTCTAAAACAAGTGACATACATTTGATTTGTAATCTTATTTTCACATAAATAATTTTAAAATGGCATATATTGTAGGACTTGTATACGAGTATAGGATCATTTTTGTGTGATACCTTAACTACTGGCGCATCAAACTGAACAGCAAGATTTCCAAGCCCAGTTAACGTATAACAAATACTACATAGTTGAAGGAAAATAGGGCACACTCTTTTCCCGAGGAACTAGCTATAGGCATATTACATAACACAAACCGAAAGGGTGATGGTATATAGGCCTGTTTTGCCTAGTACCAAGGAAATAGTGTGCCTATTTCCTTGATATTAACCATGTAGTAGTTTTTATAATAACACCTCACTGGACTCTTGGGAAAAGGTTGTAGGGAAACAGTCCAACTATTTTTCTATTTCAGTTTCATGTGAAACCTTGCAGTTTACGAGAATCTAACTGGATTCTTATGGATTTGTTTGGGGAGTCTGCGCGACGAGTGGACTCTCGGACTCTCTCTGTAATTCTAAGGCCCATTCATGAATACACTGAGGTATAATAACAAAGATTGTAAACTTGTTAGAGCCTGGTGTCTTGAAGTGGACCTGACTGTTACACATTGGCAAGTTGTTAACCGGTTGGAGTTTTAATGCTATGAGCCGTTACGTTTTGCGGAATGATAGACAACAAGAGGTGATGTGGGATGTTAACTGGGCTATACACCTGGTACGAATTAGCAGTTTGGTATCATGTTAGTGTTTGAACAATGTTTTTCTTGTACAAGAACACCGCAATAATATATAATCATGGAAATAATCCTGTAAATTTGACACCATCATTTAGGAATTGGTCAAGGAGGTGAGTGACCCGATGACCCGTCGTCTCCCACAATTGCCTCAATCAAAATTGAGATTTTGGGTATCAAAGAAATGTATATTTTCTCATTACCCAGTGACATTTAAAGCCCAAGAAATGAACAAAAACGTCCCAATGGGGTTACCACACACCCTGTTCTGTTGTCAATTTGGTGCCCATTTTCCTTCTGCCATCCAAACAGCTGGAAAGCCATTGTAACTCAAAATTTTGTAAAAGGTTACTCGACTAAATTTCAGGATTGAAGTTAAATCCGGCAGGACTGTAGTTAGTGACCAATCACAATAGATTAAAAATTAAATCCTATTTGTCCTTAGATTCAATCATATTAGATTTAAAACATATCTAATATAATTAATGTTAATGCAATAGAAATTAATTTTAAAATCCTACCATTGAATTGTCACTACTACAATCCTGAGGATTAAAAAATCCCTGAAATTTAGAGTGTTGTTTTTGTTTGTTTTGGAGTTTTGGGTTGGCTGCTTCCAAATGATGGGAAAAACATCGAATAATGATCGTGTCAGTCACCACCTTTAAAAAAATAACACGCTGTACATGCTGAAGTCCAACACCTCCAAAACTAGAAGGTGGCACTGTAATAAACAAGATCTTGTTTATATTTATTTTCTGATTATCTCTCTTAGTGGAAGAAGTGGATTTTGGTGTGTTGTACGGGGTGTATGGACAAAGTAGTCCTGTATTCCACTGACCCGACAATTGATATTGGGCTGGCGCATCCGCTAATGAGTCACCGATGACACCCACGTAAGTTGCATTTTGACCCTGCACAATATGGCTTCACTTTATTGTCAAAGCTAAAGGAATTTTGTATTACAATAGAAACATCTGTGTGGAATATGTGCCCAGCAGGTGTATGCATAATTGTTTCCCGCCATATTGCGAACTCTTAAGCACTTCTTGTTTCAAATCGGCGACTCAACCTTTATCCATGTGTAGAGGTCAGTGGTATATGCCCTCAGTCGTGATACCATATAGAGGTGTTAAAATATCAATGGGTTGATTTCTCAGTACTTGTGGTTGTGTGGGTCCTGACAAAGCGTTTTAAAAAACTTTGATTTGAGGGGAACTTGATATCCTATGCAGATACCAGTATCAAATGTAATATATGCACCAAGTTTGCTGGTTTTCAGCGATTATTACACATCGCTTCAGTTTTCCTTAACCCAAATACTAATGTGAATTCTCTGAAAAGAAATGTTGAGCTTATACAATTTTTTGATATAAGGTTTCTCACATTACTTTCAAAAATGCACATTATTTTCTGTGAAAATTGAGAAAACTGGCGAGATCAGGGCCGTATGCAGATTTATCAGGTTCATGACTTCACAAAGTGGAATCCTCCCCCCCACCCCCCCACAGAAAAATGGTCCTTTTTGGGATTTTTGAAAACATCTCATCACACCCAAAAGTGGACTTTCCTTACCAAATGTTCTCTATATTTATTTTTAAAAAATTCAGCAAAAAGTGACCTTTTGCCCCCCCCCATTTTTGGTGTATCGCATCCCTTCGTACGGGCCTGTGAAATATCTAACATCTTCTTTCCAAAATTGTGGGAGTCTGCATGTGTATTCACCCCACTGTCATATCATACATCTACAAGTCAGTAGCTAAAGTATCCCAAGTTGGGCCCCTCATCTTTGGATCTGCGAAGAAAACCGATTTATCCTGAGTTACAGCCACTTGAAATGGTAGATAGCAATTTAATAACAACCCGTAGTGTGACTGTAAACCTAATAGTTCCAAGTTTCCTTATATGGTGACTGTGCCACACCATGTGTGTCTGTTCTCAATCTCAAGGAATGACCATATTAGTAGCAGAAAGTTCATTTGCCCCACCACGGATTGCCAGAACTGGTAGCATCTGGTGGGGATTTTCAAAAACTGGAATGGGGAGTGTAAGGGGAGGGAGTTGGAAGGGGAGGGTTGTGAAGGGGGAGTGGTTTTGATTATAAGGTTAAATATTGACAACTGGCATTTCCTGGAAGATGGAAATGGAATTTCCTCTGGCAGTGAAAGAAGGAGAAGTTTGTCCGATTGGATAAATACACATTCTATAGTGTCACTAGTACAGGGTCAGTTCATTGATCAGTAATGCATAAAAACAATTTTTTCAGGGCCATTAGGTTCTTCCCCCAATTTTTGGAATTCCTTAGATCCAATCAATGAAGAGACCGTCAATGTGGATTAAGATATTTGTTTGTCTGTGTCAGTACAACTTGAAATGTTTGGAGCTTGGAGAGTTTTGGAGGCAAGAGCCAGATCACTTTCCTGAGCCCTGCTCTTGAGGGGGCTTCCTTTTGAGATCATATACACTAGCAGTTATCTCAGTGGATTTGGGGTACCATTAGATATGCAATTAAAAATATCGGGATGGGTGGGCTGGACCCTGTGGCTGGAACTCTCACTTGGGTGGTCGGAAGACTTGTGGGTAACCCCTCAAAATTGCCAAATTGAAGTAGAGCAGGGTTGATACTGATAGTACTTTTTTGTGATCTAACACATTTTATTTTTGTTCACAGATTCACTAGATATCTATCCTTAGTGTTTATTTCCAAATTTTAGTTGATTCTGACGTTGTTTTGGATGTTATGAGATGAAATGCCCCTTAACAGTTGTTCTCATTCCTTTCCTCTCCTAATCATTTGTTTGGTTTTTCAAATTTCAGAGTTGTTAACAATATTGGTTTGTTTCGTCTAAGTGCTATCATCCATGCTCACTTTGCTCAGCAAATAATAGGGCAATTAGGTGGTCTATATAACCAATTAGGATTGATGATTGGTTATTAGGTAGGGGTTGTTAAAGGGGAGTTCAGGGTTCTATGGGGTTAGTTTTCTCTAATCGGACATAGCCCCTTAATAGCCTGATACTCCCATCCTTGATATTGGTGAAACATGCAAATCATGTAAGTGTCCATCATCCATAGAATGATATTTAGAGTTTGTCCAAGTACTACAGAACTTGTATCATAGAACCGCTCACTTACTATGATACCAATTATATGGTTATACATTACTAATGCAGTGTCCTGTTGTCTATCCACACTAGGGGGGGGGGCCAAGTTTTGAACAAAAATAGTTGCCTATTGGGCATAGTTAATAATGGATGAATTGAATTTTTATCTTCAAAATTCAAATTTTGTCCAAAAATGAAGCAAAAAAATGTGGGAGCAATTTTGTGAAAATACCAGTAAAGGCCCTTTTTTACCAAAATTTGAAACCACTGCATTAATTTCCTGAAATGATTTTCAATAGAGAAAAATTGCATTCTATTTAATATGACACCTAATTGGACACGAATGATTTAGCTATGTACATGGTAGGCGTCCTAATCTGAACCCTGACCTGAAAAGGAGATTTTCTTAGATTAAAGGTCAATGACCCTTGACAACAATAAACTCAAAATTTGTCGTGTATTCTATGAAAGTTTCTGAATATGGACAGTATATGGGGTAGGAGGCGTTTGGGAAAATACAGTTAACACTCGGCCACAGAGCAAATTTTATATGATCGTGGATATGTAAAAACGTAATCTTCACAAGGAGTCTCAAATTTTGCCCAAAAATGAGCAAAAAAATGACCAAAAATGACGTTTTTTGCCAAAATTGAAATCTATTTGCAATATTTCCCAAAATTGGGTGGTTCCCCCAAAAACCCCCCTTTTTTTGGATAGAAAATTTATTCTCTTTCACTGATACCAAATTTGAAAAATTAAGGATTTTAGTCATAGTTCAAGGAGGAACCTTAGTGTTTTTCCATGAACTTGACCTTCAGATGACCTATGGATGACCTCTAAATGACCCCTGGTTGACAAACACTGGTGTAACAAATCACAAACCCTTTCATTTCAGATGATGTAGCATGACAAGAGCTTGACAGTGATATAGTTATGTTGTGATGGTGTAATACTCTGGTAGGGGTATCCGACACGTTTTTGGCCAAATTTCCACTCTACGATCTGAATGAATTCAAAAATGTACCTAAAGCAAGAGTTCATGTGAGAATGGATGACTTTAAAATAAGATATTTACTGCAGAAAAAAATTGCTGAATATCACAAAAGGTGACAAAAATTAACACTACAAAAATAGTATTTATGCTGAAAGGTGTAGCTTTTAGGAGTACTTCTCTAAAAATCACCCAAATCATGATTTTAGAATAAATAATATTTGTAGTGTTTTGCATGCTTGACAAATAATTCTCACAAAAAAGTGGAAAATCAAACGTAGAAAAATAAACATGAATTCAACATAGACTGTGTATAAATGATTTAAGTGTGGATGTCTCCACTGGCATTCATAAATGCTTTGCTGACCAATGCTGTTATGTTGCTATTAAAACAATATAATTTTTGGATTGAAATAAGTTGGGATAAAAAAGTCGTCTGTTATTTTGGTTCACTTCTAGCTGTGAAATCCATAAATGGGTGCAGCGATCATGGGCTCCATCTGTTATCTGTAATTGATTGCCCACCCGAACCCTCCTCGTTTCCCTTCCCTCCTGTGTCTGCCCGACCCAATTTATTTGAAAGGTAAGATCGCTCACCGTTCATGCATTTTCTTATAAAGGAGAGGACAGAAACTTCATGAGAGACACAATAACATTTTGTGGGTATGTTGTGTGTTTGTAATGTTTATATGGCACACTCACTCCACAATCAAACATTTCACAATATTCTCCGGATATCTATAAACATGAAGCTCACTGTTGTCACCAACCTGATTTGTCTCTGTCTTGATAGATTTCACAATTTGTTTTCAAAGATTTCTATTGTCTCACAGTACCAGTAATCGGAAGGTGAAGGGGAGTTTAATGTGTTCTTCATTTTCTGTTCTCTCTTTGCTGTGTTAATATTAATAACGCTTGCAGTCGGTGTGTGACGTGTGTTGTTCTAATTTGTTTTGAGGAGGACCATGATTAGGTATATGTGTGATGCCCTGGACATGCTTGGATGAAAAACGCCTGTGTTTTTGCATGGTGTTTTCATCATTACAAATTAAATGTATGTGCTCAATTCACACCAGATTTGTCAATTGTTTGATGAAAAATTAATGGGGAACGGGTGGGTTCCATTTTAAATTAATTCAAAGGAAAACAGTGTGTGCTTTTCAGTTACATCATCAAACTGTTCTGAAGTCTTTTCTGTTCATTCATCATCATATAACCTGTCATTTAAGTGTTTTAAAGCAGTCGGATGAGGTTGAAAAAGTGTACACAACTAAATAGGAAGGAGATTCTCTGCAGAAAAGAAATAATTAAATCTGTTGTAGGGGAATTGATTCTCTTTAAATGATTTATAGGAAAAAAGATTTTTAAGTCTTGATGAAAGCTTTCCCAAGCTGTTGCTTGTGTAATTCTAAGTAGTATTAGGTAATCATGCGGGCAAGTTACACATTTTGTTTTTCCCTTTTCCCTCCCTTGATGTCCTATTTTTAGAATTTGTTGTTCAAGTTTTTCAAAGCAGCTGAATTGCATATATTTGTTTTGGTGTGGGTGCAGAATTCTGCATTTTGCAAGAAAAAGCCACAAAAAGTTGCAGCTTATTGCTACGTTAGTAAAGGTAGGTTAGGAAGAACTGAATGGTGTTACACCAAAAAATTAGCTATCAAGCGACACAAGAAAAAATCATGTTTGGCTTGGAGAAAGTGTGTTCAAGTTATGAATGATTAATGCATTAAAGCAAGTTTTTCACGCATGACCTCCTTAAATATTGAGTATTATACACTACCTATTATGGCCTGATGAAAATGTTGGTATTGTGGAGCATGTGCTTGCCAGTTGTGGCAACAGTCACGGTGACACTGTATTACATTGCTTCATTGTCTCCATTTTGGGGTTTCAGTGATGAACATGCATTGCTTGATTGTTACTGAGAGTTAATCATTGGTAAGAATGAGGGTTTTATGCGATCTTTGTCGGTAGGGTCCTTTGGATTGCACCGTGGAATCCGCAAAGTAGATTAGAGTGTGACTATAGCTTGATAAAAATAAAAGTACACAAATGTCATGGTTCTAAACAAGTTGAAAACATTTATTTTGTATCTGATTTTCAAAAAATTTTAAAATGGCCTATTTTAGGACCTTGTATACGAGATAGGATCATTTTGTGATTCCAGCTAAATACTGGCCATCAAACTGAAACAGCAAGATTCCAAGCCCAGGTAACAGTATCCAAATACTACATAGTTGAAGGGGAAAAATCGGGAATATTTTCCCGAGGAACTAGCTATAGGCATATTACACCAAAATCGAAGGGTTGATGGGTATAATAGGCCTGTTGCCTAGTACCAAGGGAAAATAGTGTGCCCTATTCCTTGATATAAACTATGTCGTATTTTTATATAACACCTCACTGTGACTCTGGAAAAGGTTGTAGGGAAAAAAAACAAACATCCCAACTGTTCTATTCAGTTATGGAAACCTTAAGCAGTTTAGAGAATCTAACTGGATTCTTATGGATTGTTGGGGGAGGTCTGCGCGAGAGTGGACTCTGGACTCTCTCCGTAATCTGCCCAGTTTCATGAATAGTCATGAGGTATAATTAACAAAGATTGTTAAACTGTTAGGAGCCTGGGTCTATGAAGTGGACCGGAAGGTTACAACTGGGCAATTGTTACCGGTTGGAGTTTTAATGCTATGAAGACGTATTACGTTTGCAGGAAATGATAGAGAGACAACAAGAAGGGGATGTGGGATGTTAACTGGGATACAACTGGTACAGAAAAGTAGAAGGTGTAGCATTTAGTGTTTGAACATGTTTTGTGAAGAAACCGAAATATTATTTAACATGGAAAGAATCCTGTAAATTTGACAACTCAGTTAGGAAGATGTTCAAAGGTGAGTGGACCCGATGACTCGTCACCCACAATTGACC
Source organism: Ophioderma brevispina (assembly GCA_023653785.1). Lineage (NCBI taxonomy): Eukaryota > Metazoa > Echinodermata > Ophiuroidea > Amphilepidida > Ophiodermatidae > Ophioderma > Ophioderma brevispina. The sequence goes on from JAMKCH010020174.1 coordinate 95,723, forward strand.
AATTCAAAATTGCGATTATGTTGGGTATCAAAAGAAAATTTAAATTTTTCTTCAGTACCCCAGTGAAATTTAAAGCCCAAGAAAGAACAAAAACGCCCAAATGGGGGTTGGACACACTGTTCACACACAATTCCTGGTTGGCAATTGGTTGCACATTTTGTGCCTTTGCAATCAACAGCTGAACCCAGTGTAACTCAAAATTTGTAAAACGTTCACTCTTACATTTCGGGGTTACAAGTAAATCCTGCAGGATGTAGTTTAGTGACCAATCAAAGAGATAAAAATTAATCCTTATTGTAATTAGATGCACTCATTTCGATTTAAAACCAAATCTAATATAATTTAAGTTATGCAATAGAAATTAATTTTAATCCTAACATTGATGGTCACAATACAATCTGAGGATTAAATCCCTGAAATTTAGAGTGTGTTTTTGTTTTGTTTTGGAGTGTTGTTGGTGCTTCAAATGATGGGAAAAACATCGAATAATGAGCGTGTTCACCCACCTTTAAAAAAAAATAACAACGCTGACATGCTGATAGCTTCCAACACCTCCAAAACTAGAAGGTGCAAGTAATAAACAAGATCTTAGAAGAATATAAAATTATATTTGATTTTCTGATTAACATTCGTAGTGAAAGAAAGTAGTGATTTTGTAGTGTGTACGGGGTGTATGGAAAAGTAGTCCTTGTATATACCATGACCCTCTACACATTTAGTGGGCCGGCGCACCGTTGAATAGTCCCCGATTGAAACCACAGGAAGTGCATTTTGGACCTGCCACCATATGGATTCACTTTCTTGTCAAAGCGAAGGAATTTTTTATTACAATAGAACATCTGTGTGGAATTGGGGACACAGCAGGTGGTATAACATTGTTTCCTGCCATATTGCGAAGGGCTAAAGCAACTTCTGTTCAATGCGGCGACATCAGACTGGGATCCATGTGTAGAGGTCAGGGGTATATGCCAGTCGTATACTCATAGAGGTGTTAAAAATATTCAATGGGTTGATTTCTCAGTGACTGTGGTATGTGTGGGTCACTGAAAAACGCATTAAAAACTTGATTTGGAGGGGGGAAACTTGATTCCTATGCAGATAACACAGTTATCAAATGTAATATATGCACCCAAGTTTGGCTGGGTTTCAGAGAGGTATTACCATCGCTTCAGTTTTTAAACACAAATACTATGTGAATTTCTGAAAAGAAAAGTTGAGCTTACAATTTTTATATAGGTTTCTCACATTACTTTGCAAAAAAATGCAATTGTTCTGTGAAAATTGAGGAAAAAAACGGCGAATACAGGGCGTAGCTAGGGATTATAGAGGTTGCCAGACTTCAAAGGGAACCTACCCCCCCCCAAAAAAAAAGTGTCCCTTTGGGATTTGAAACAATCTCATCACCCAAAGTGGACTTTTCTACAAATTTCTCGATAGTTATTTTAAAAAATCGCAAAAAAATGGACCTTTTGCTCCCCCATTTGGGTTTGTGATGCACCCTTGCGTACGGGCCTGTGTGTGAAAGATCAACAGGTCTTCCAAAATTGTGGGATTCTGCATGTGTATTCACCCATCGGTCATATCATACAAGTCAGGAGCTAGATCCCAAGGGGATCCCCTTCCAGCTTTGCGATCTGCTGGAAAGAAAACTATTGATCCTGAAGTTACGCACATGAAATGTAGATAGCAATTTATAAAATACCCGTAGTGTGAATGAAACCTAAGATAATTCCAAGTTTCCTTATATGGTGACTGTGCCACACCAGGGTGTCTGTTCTCATCTCCACGGAATGACAATAGTAGTAGCAGAAAGTTCCATGCACACCACTGGATTGCAGACTGGTGCATCTGGTGGGATTTCAAACAACTGGAATGGGGAGTGAAAGTGGGGGGAGGGGGAAGGGAAGGGGGAGGGTGTGGAAGGCGGTGAGGGTTGCTTATAAAGGTTTAAATTGTGACAACTGGCTATCCGGAAATGGAATGGATGGAATTCTCTGCAGGAAATTAAGGAGAAGTGTCCGATTGGATTAAAACACATTTCTATAGTGTCACTAGTACAGGTCGTTCATTGATGCAGAATGCCATAACAAACAAATTTTTAAGGGCCATTAGGTTCTTCCCAATTTTGAATTCTTAGATCCAATCAATTGAAGAGACCAATGTGGAGTAAGTAAGATATTGTTTGTCTGTGTCAGTAGGAAGATTGAAAGGTTTTGGACTTGGAGAGTTAGGAGGCAAGAGCCAGGAGCAACTTTCTGAGCCCTGCTCTGAGGGGGCTTTCCTTTTGAGATCATATACACTAGCAGTTAATCTCCAGTGTGATTGGTACCTTAGATATGCAAATTAAAAATATCGGGATGGGGGTGGGGCTGGACCCTGTGGGCTGGACTCTACTTGAGGTGTAGGAAGACTTGTGGTAACCCATCAAAATTGCCAAATTGAAGTAGAGCAGGGTTGATACTTAGAGTACTTTTTGTGATCCTAACACATTTATTTTTGTTCACGATTCACTAGATATCCTCTAGTGTTATTTCCAAATTTTAGTTGATTCTGACGTTGTTTTGATGTTATGAATGAAATGCCCCTTTAACATTTTGTTCTCATTCCTCTCCTGAATCATTTGTTTGTTGGTCATTTCAGGAGTTTTTAACAATATTTGGTTTGTTCGTCTAAGTGCTATCATCCATGCTCACTTTGCTCAGCAAATTATAGGGCAATTTAGGTGGTCTACTATAACCAAATTAGGATTGATGATGGGTTATTAGGTAGGGGTGGTGAAAGGGGAGGTTCAGGGTTATATAGGGTGAGTTTCTCTAATCGGACATAGCCCCTTAATAGCCTGATACTCCATCTGTGATATTGTGCAAAGCATGTAAGTGTCCATCATCCATAGAATGATATTTAGAGTTGTCAAAAGTATACAAGAACTTGTATCATAGAACCGATCAACTTACTAATGATACCAATGATATGGTATATACTTTAATCAAATGCAGTGTCCTGTTTCTATCCAATCTAACCAGTCCACAAAGTGTAAATAGTATTTGAAAAGTGTAACATAAGGTTTCAAATGTTTGACACAGATATCCCATGATTCAGATTCGGTTCCTGATTGATTAAAATACATGTGCAAACTTGTAATATAGAGTGAAATCTTCGGATCTGCTTTCAGGTACCAACTCGTATTTGAGAGGAGAGAGGTAAATGTTGACAGAAAGATGTAAAAATAGTTCTGTACAGCGTGAGTCAAAAAAAAGTATACACTTCCTTGATAAGTTGTAATATTCCATGTGACTAATATTTTCATGAATGGTTGTAACTTATGAATAGAATACATCCTCCTGCTTCTTTTGATACCAAATTTATGGGGTTATGGTGCATGGATGACTGCACAGGGGACAATTACTGAAACCATGTCCAATTGTGATTGCGGCAATGAAGCCATAGGTAGTAATAAGAGATGAAACATCACATGATTCGAACCAGTGGTTTCATTGTGTACATTGGCGCAATCACAATTGGACATGGTTTCAGTAATTGTCCCCTGTGCAGTCACCCATGCACCATAGCCCCATAAATTTGGTATCAAAAGATACATGAAGATGTACTCTAATCAAATGTTACAACCATTCATGAAAATATTAGTCACATGGAATATCACAGCTTATCAAGGAAGTGTATACTTTTTTTTGACTCACGCGGTATAATTTACCATGCTCATAAAGGACATTGTCTTTCCAAGATGTGGATTTTTATGTGTAACTATTGAAATGGATTCACAGTGATACAGATTTGTATGGTAATTGTTGAATTCAGAGTACATGATACAAATATTGACTGCTATGCATGAGGGGCATGGTTAAAATATAGGTCCAAGGTGATCTCAAACTATGCTATGACCCAAGGCATTTGTTTGTGGCAAAATTTCTTTGCTTATTTACTTTGTAAAACATTTACTTCACCACTGCTATAACATCAAGTATCATCTGTGCTAGGTCAAAAGTCACGACCTAACACCCAGTAATAACATCTCTTACACAGACTATCCATCCATACTCGGTACGCTTGGTAAAAAGGCTTTACATAGTTTTTAATTGCATAGAGATGGAGATGGCTTAATGTAAAACTATGCCCTAGGAGATTTAGTCGAAAGTCTTAAATACAGGGCATAGTTTAAATATGAGGTTTATAATCGATAAAGGACAGGGCCATTGTACATATTTGTGGATATATGTTATGAACTATATTTTTCATTTGACATATGTGAATGAATAAAGTAATTATTCAGATTAGCTAAATTTACTTGAATTGGTTAAGGCATCCTTGTTGGGTCATTAAAATGAGTTGCCCAAATAAAGCAGCAGGTTTGCAGTGGAATGTCTAGCCATGAAGAATTCATTGGATTATACAGAGTGGAACTCAGGCATTCCACAGCACACCTGTTGCTGACAATGGCTAACTTGTCAATACAGCCCAGCAGTGTGCAAAATAATATCAGAACCCAGACAATGCAGACATTCCACAGCACACCTGCTGCTGACAATGGCTGACTCGTAAATATGGCCCAACATGGATGCTTCCACAAACTCTAGTAAACTTATCAGATTATATGCTGTTAGAAAGAATGATCAGAATTCCAGAAATTGTACACATGCTTTGACAATTTTTGTGAATACTGCCCAACATACAGTGACCAAAAGAAGTATCACAACTCAGACAATGCAGACATTCCACAACACACATGCTACTGACAATAGCAAACTTGTGGCCCAATGTGGATGCTTCCACGAATGTTATTTATAAACTATTTCTACAAGTTAGCTGATTTATTTTGTATGATACTTATTGTATGAAAGTATTGTGTGACTTTGTCCTTTAGCCAATATGAATTATCATTATGAAAAATTATGATTTAACCAGGTCATGGTTTCCTACCAACATCAATGGGACCATCCCAAATTTGGTTAAATTTGGTTACAAAGAGGGTAAGTATGATTGTTTTTCAGCAGTGCATCTGGATGTCAAGATTACCATCGTGGATGTCTTTGCATTTAGCAAAGATTTGGTTTTCAATTGACTGGTTTTATGATGATGTTATTGTATATCAACATAGATCCATGCACCTATCTTGCCATCGTCCAGTTTGTACTTTATTCAAAAGATTGTTTTTTCACTAGTCATTTTACAAAAAATATCAATATTGTATTTGTATTTACCCATCTAATGAATTTTTGCTCATTGGCATAGGATGGCACCAGGAATCCCATCAGATGTCCTGGGAGTCTGCAGTCGTGGGCTTGGTTGATAGCACGTGGGAGAGTTTGCCCTGGTGCCACTTGCATCTATTTATATCTTGTTTCTCCCAGCCTGGCCCTGTCACCTTGTGACTGTCACAAAGCAATCCCACATGATGATAATATTAACCGGCAAAGCAAACCTATTTGTAGCAATACAGACTTTTAGATCTATAGATTGGTCATAGTAAGGCGAAAGCTTGCCCCAAAATGCCTCTTTGAATTTGGAGTTATTGTCTAAAGTGATTTCTGCTCATTGTGCAAAAACACATTTCTTCTGATATGGTTATCTCATGTCCGTTTCAAAAGGCTTTTATCATTCTATTATGATAGACTAGTTTTAAAATTGTATAAATGTTTCCCCTTACTCAAAAAATTGAAGCGTCTATTTTGCAAATGAATGTGGAAATCGAACCCATGACTACTGTATTATAAACATGCCTCTAGATAACAAATGATCTTCCAGGAGGTGATCATTGTACAGATGGAAATTGAGTATAACCATCTTACTATGCAATGTATTCTAGTGCTCAACCATTCTGTTTTTGTTCTACTACAGGGTGTCTCAAAAGATGTACACCCTACTATTGGTGTGACCAAACTTCCTAAGTGAGTATCACACTTTATAAATTCAAAAAGAATATTAAACCACAATTAAAAACAAATTTTTTATTTTGTAATGTACACAGCACTCGAATTGGTTCAGTAGTTTTGAAGAAATAAGCGAGATGTAACCCATGTCAATGGACCTTCACTTCCAGTTTTGTAATAAAGTGATTCAGACAGAACAGGCTAGTAATAATCATCCTTCCTTCCTTTTCTGTTTCATTTTATTTTTTTTTAAAACAAAATAAGATAATAAATGATATTTTGCACCAGGTTCAACACAATATTGCACATACATAATTTACATCTTTTCTTTTTCACTTAAAAAATTGAAGAAATGTGCCAGCGACATCTTAGTCTTTGACAAATTATGTTTTTTAAGAAGTCGGTAATCCTTTAAGCTTAATCTGTGGATGGGTGCACATGGGTTACGTCCTGCAACTTTGTCTTGGATTTAGGACGACGACTCCGTCTGATGGCTGCAATGTTCGGGCGGTTCTCTGCCTTCCACAGTGACTCTTGTTCAAATTTTGACTGTACCCGTTTCACGGTACCTCTTAACATTGTTCCTGAGTGTCTTCTGGCAGGAGGATTTCGGGGGAAATCTAATTCCTGCCTGACAGAGTAATGTTATGACCATTTTCGGCTATCGAAAAACCACAAACGCCCTTTGTATGGGCGACAATTGTTGACCAACCATCTTGTCTCGTGCAGTACTTCATATAAATGAGTATATTTAAACGCGGGAATTTTGACTTGGGCACTCAAATTCATGCCTTTATTATTTAAATGTAGAATCCACCATGAATCTTGGAAATAATTGTCTAATTTGAATAAAACTATTGTGAATATCTTATTGTTTCATTAATCCCACCTGTTAAAAGTATTGGGGAATTAAACTTCTCAAGTCATTCATGCATTGCCACCCCTAGTTCACCTAACAATCCTTTTCTACCGATTTTATTGGTGTTGTTTCTAATAAAGATGATCCATCTTGTTATTACCATGATTTATTTGTTCTTGTTGCTTTTTTTATAATGTCACGTAATTTTTATTACTATAACAAAACAAAACTCCAAAATTTTAAACAAGCCGGTTCTTTGGGGAATGAAAAAGAAGACAGCTTGAACATATAACACGAGAAATCACGGTAGTTTACATAAAAATCCTAGCAATAAATATGTGAGCACACTTGGATAGGAATGTCCATATGACAAGGTTACAACCATAATCGCTTATTTCTCCAAAACTACATGAAGCGAATCTAGTGATGTTTACATAACATGTTGGAGTATACCTTTAGAATACACTACCATACAGCGACAGCTCGAAGCTACACCTTTTTACAAACTAGGCAGAGGCGGCGACAGCGCGAGTGCTATTTAGTGCGCATGACATATGGCTGTTGAAAATAGGTGTTCGAAAATATTGCACTGATTAATTATCAAACAACACCGATACGATTTTTTTTATATTTCAACATGAA